>JZKD02S1942231.1:41589-57807 GCA_000966675.3 Picea glauca
TTGCAGGGATTCAATCAAGAAATCAAGAAGGGAGATCTACAACTCAACAACTTGCTTAAAACCTTTTTAGGGTAAACACAAGAAGAACAAGAAAACAAGTAAATTGAAACCTATACCTAGGCTATAGCCACAAACAGAGACTCTGGACTGATCTAAGAAATCATTGAGAAGTGAGAACTTCAATCAGGAAAGAGGCAAACTCCGTCTTTTTCAAAAACTTTCATGAAACAGAGATGTGGGTTGTTGCATCAACAACCTGCGTATGTACACGGGTTGTTTAATGAGAAAAGCACGTATGTACGCAGGCTAACCCAAAATAGGGTGTGTACACCTCTATATCTCTTCAAAAAAAGAAAAGACCAGGCAATCTTACAGGGAAGGGACAACTGGTATGCACCCTGGAGGTGGCCAGAATCCCTTGACAGACTCAGAAAACTTGAAAGGAAAAACAAACCAATCAAACAACCCAAAATCCCCTAAAAACCCTAGAGGCATTCCCCAGTATGGTCACCAGTTCTGCTAGTGGGAAAACCCCCCCTTTAACTACACCAGTGTTTAAGATGTAGACAGAGCGAATAAATGTCTAAAAGTCAATCAATTCTCTACTCTACCCCAAACATACGAAAACTGATTTAAAGAAAGAAAATAAGAGAAGAGATCGGGTAACTATATCTTTAATCCCACGTCTGGTGATGATCTCCTCAAGCTTGGTAGTTCCATTGACTGCACATCTCCTCCCAAGGTTGACATGCATCCAAAGATAGGAAAACAAGAACTACAAGCATGCTATTATATTCATGAGTTAGGGTATGATATTAAATGCTAAGTATAAATCAATGAAAATAATCAAAACATCATCATTTGGGATAGGAAAATGTGGTTCTTTTATTCATCATACAAAGATTACAACTTACAATCTGCGTCGGCCACCGTTCCGCGAAACTAATCTGGGCTCCTCTTTATCATGCTCCAAGTGCACCTTGAATGGAATTCTTCTCTCAACCTTCTGAACACCTCATTAGAAGGGAATGGGTTGAATGGAGGAAGAAGAGGCTGATGAGGGAATGTTGAGGCAATATCTCACAACGGCAGCAAAATCTTGGGCAAGGAGGGGAAGTGAAATTGGGTAGAGTTTCACTGTTCTTATGCTTGGATGTGAAATGAGACCCCAACACCTCCTTTTAGATACCAAAAGTATGGTTATTTGGTTGGTTGACGGACTATAACAGGTGTATTAGTTGGGAAACTTCCAATAGGCCGTGAATTTCAACAAATTCCTTGCAAATTTTTAATTTTTGCAACTTTTGCAAGCATACGCAGGTTGTAATGGTGCAACAAGCGTATGTATGCTAGTTGTAGTGGTGAAAAAAGCGTATGTACACATGGTGTAATGGTGCAGGGCATGTACATCTTCTAAAAAATGTTTTTTTAAGAAGATCTTCTCAGTAGTTCTTTGGAAAAATATGCAAGTAAGAGGGCCAAGGCCATGTATTCATGAGTAGGGAATTTTAAGGCTATAACAAGAAGAGATCTGAACTTCCTTATATTTATTACCAAATTCATTCCATTATAGCATAGGCATGCATTAAGTAGACTATATATGATATCTAGAGAAATTCATATATTCGTTTATATAAATCCTCATAAATACAACACATTGTGCAATGTGGATTCTCTCAAGACTTCAAACATATGACAGACTCAAAAATATATATTCAAAATAATTACAGTGTTAAACTAGGCTGAGAGTGAGCCCAATACCAAGGACTCAAAGGATCTAATCTAAACATCTAGCTAGCCTCATTTATGATATTATTGTTTCCTTTTATATCTTTCTATTCTCAGAATCTCTATCTCTTTCTACTTTTCTCCACTAGCTCTATTGACAATACTACCTCGCATGCTTCTAGCACCTGCCTATAGTCCACATATCATTCAGGAATTGGGGAAATCTTAACTACATTGCCATCTCATCTTTTGGCAGCTCCATGATCCCTTGTGTTCCTGGAAGTAATCATTCAAGAGGATTTCCTGGCAATTCTTTTCTTGATTCTAGCATGTGTCTTCTTGATTTTCGATGTGCATCAAAACCGGGACCGATGCACGTTCAATAATATTTGAGGTTTGGTGTGCACTTTCAAAACTCGATCTTGGGCGCACCCTTTTCCATTCTTCGTGCATAAACTTAGGCACAAGAAATTTTTTGGAATGAGAATGCACAAATTTGTTTGTGCATGCATGAAAAATGAACCCAAAAATTTTGGTGCCAATAGGCCCCCACCACTTTTACTTTGCTTGTACTAGAGTCAACTATTGTAGGTGATCAGGGTGGACATTTTGAGTAAGAGAAAATCATCAATCTTTGAAACAAGTTGTGATTGTGGCCAGGCCCGAGTAAGAGAAAATAATCTATGTAGACTGTAGTTGCAACCTAATGTATGTATTAGAATGAGTCAAGCATGTGATTAATGGATTTTTCCCTTGTGATCTTGGGTCTGGATCATAATAGAGAAAGAATAAGTGGAAGAGACAACAATCTCCCCTCAACGACAAGCACAAAAAAAAATAAAGAAAATAACTACTTAAATTACGATATAGTAGGGATAGAGATGAGAAAATCAAGTGCACCTTGTTCTCCCATCCGATGTTGATCCATGCTCCAATTCATTGAAGAGCTCTTGATATTCTACTGGAACTAGCCTATAAGATAGATACAAAACAAGGGCCGCAAAAAAATTAGTTATGAAATCAAAAGCATGTGCATATTATATGTCATATTCAAAGTACTCATAAAATTAAACATACATTGAATACAAAATCTGAGGGGAAAAAAACTCTTTTATTATCAACAACTGGAAAAGGTAAGTTACAACATTGTCCAACGTTTAGGCACCGTCTTGAAGCCAACTATTTGGGTTCCTCCAGGAATACTCAAGCATCAACTCAACCAATGCAATATTCCTTCAATGACTTAGATAGGGATAAAGAGACACCCTATATCCACATAAAATGAGAAAGAAGTTCTAGAAAAGGAGTTTCCAGACTAAAGGGGATGTTGCTCAGAGAATTAAAGGGAAGGGAGGCTTGGTAGATCCTGGAAGAATAAATTTGCATAAAGGGACTTGACCTCTCCTTATCCCTCCATGATTTTCTTATATCTTCCCAAAGAGGTTTGTTATGAGGGAAAAACTCTCTATGGCCAAGGGTAAAGCACAACAGGAAGGTATGACTACAAAAATCAACTCAATTCAATTGTATGTTATATAAACTAATCTGAAAGATAAGAAAGAGGCCTACCTCGATCCAACGTTTGATGATGTTCCATCGTTGATCACTTCGACCCAAATCTTTATACCTGCAATAAATTATTAACAAACAAGTAAAGCAAGTATATAGTGATAACATAAAGGGGTTAGCACATCAGATAGCATAATCCATTAATAAGCATTACAAACATGCCCACGGATAATAATCACATATTTGCACGATACCAATAGGACGGGAAAGGAGTATTTCTATTAATAATTGATCAAAAGAAGTGTCAACATTACAGACTTCCGTGTCGACACGGTTCAAAACCAAGAAACCAAGTTCCTTCTAGCTGGGTCTCCATCACTTCAATCCTCTACGAAAGGAAAGCTCAAAAGAGAGAGACAATGAGATTCTCTCAACAATAGGGGAAGAGCTTGGGGGTTGAACACTATCGTCAAACTTGAGGGACAAAGGGATGTAGACTCAATATGAAGTAATTTCTCCATAGTAACTTTTCTCTCAAAGTTGAATGCTTTCTCCTCTTTTCCATAGCTCAAAATTGTGATTATAGCCTTCAAAATGCAACTGAAGGCCTGATTTGAAATGTTTCCAGTATATGGAAGGCCAAGGATCAGAGATCTCTTGTCGTGACATGGAAACTTAACTCCATTTTTGTATTTTATGGCACAAATCCCAATGTATGCGGGTTGTAGTGGACCAGCCTATGTATACGCTTGTTTTATAGCTGATAGGGTGCGTATATGTGCAAAAATGTTTATTTTTAGCTCTGGATTTATCAAAAAGGGATGATAAGTCAGCATAGGGAAATGGAAAAAGGCCCTATGTGCAAGATAGAAATGGTGAGGCAAATATTGCTATAACAGATGCCCCCTAATGTGTGAGATCATAGGAGTATCTTTGATGGCCAAAATACATTATAAATAAACCAGAAGTGGAGTGGTAGAGAACTAGATGGATGAACTCGATTGCTCATTACATTCTGTATTGAATTTGCATACATGGCTGCTAAGAATACAATGTAGATCCATGCGGAAAATATACCAAGTAATTGTTTGTGGCCATGAATAGGTAGATACAATTGCGGTTATATGCCAAAATTTGTCATAGTCACGAACAAGGCCCAGTGAAACCAATCTCAAAATCAATCTAAAGATATATCTATACCATGGAGTACAATCTGATCTCCCATGATCACTAAAGTCGAACATGTGTTGGTCCAATGAAAGGGAAGTTGCGGCCACATAGTGATGTCTTCAAGTCTTCTACACTATCCGCCAAGGGTGCAAGTCTACATCATGTGAATAAAGGAGTTGAGGTCGAACATAATGAGACATCGTTTGATTACCGGTCATTGAGGTATACCATTAACAAACGTGAGACAACCTACCAATAATGAAAGTAGGTATCAAGGCATCGAGTACATTCCTACAAGTGTGAATAAAGGAGTCGATGTTGAACACTTGAGAAATCCATTGATCATGAGACATTGATGTATTCCCAGTTGTCAATGGCGAGAGATCCTTCCACTAATGAATGTAAGCCTCAAGGTACTCATAAAACTCCAGGTCCCATATCCAGACTAGATGAGTTGAATTCGATGGAAAGAGATTCACTGAAAGGAGAGCATTAAGGCATCTCTCATCAGTCAACACGAGGAACAAAGGAGGAGCTTCATGATTTGGTGGAGATCGGATGAAGAACATGTTCATGAACCAACGACCATGTGCGTCTTTCGCATGTATCAAATGAAAGCGATACACAAAAAAGACCCTCTGAATAGCAGCCAATGATGAAAACTGCTAACAGAGGTGAGGAAACCATCAATAAGGCTAATGGTATCAAAGACACTGCACGAATCCCAAAGTGTGGATAGATTTCTTATCGTTGAACACAAGGGAAACCACCCAGTCAATGACCAATGATGAAATGTCGATTGTTGGGTTCAAGGTGACCTATTGATGATGCAAGTAGGGCTAGGGTGTGTGATAAGACCATAGTATCATGTGATTCTGAGACAAACTGAGGGTATGGCCAACATGCAAAGTCAAGATTTATGAGGATTGGTTGACGCAGGTTGTGAGACTTCCTTTGAACAAGAGCATGAGACATGTGGTGGACTCCAGTAGCATAGACTCAATGATGTTATGTTTAGATGCTGGAGGCATCAATAGAGTTCTCTATAGGGACTGGAAGAGTAACCAGTCGGTAGAGAAAACTCTGTAACGAGATTAGCTTCCTAAGGCCATGCTAAAACCCAAAATTATGATGACACAAGGACTCAATATTTTGCGCCTTGTTCAAAGGTGACACAATTGTTTCCAATTATAATATAGTACTCCCTTCTCTCCCGTCTTTTTTTGTTTTTCATAAAAAATGAATGCTATGATACAGAGGAGGAAACGAGTGTCGCAGGTAAGCAAAACTAGTGCCAACAGTGGAATGTACCTATGCTTAATGCAAGGAAATGCATGCGGGAGATGGACACTCGGGGTGATGTTTCCTCCAAGGTATAGGGTGTCAAATTGTGAAGGATATAAACAAGGCTCTGCTTTGTTGAGGATGCAAAACTGCTTAGGCAACGGTTTATAATGCAAAGCGAGAACCGGCTAAAGGCTCAATACTGCAAGAGAGGGCATGGGATGCAATCACAACTTAACGCCAAAAAAATCCTTTTTTTATGTCTTGTAGTCTATTTGGTGTGAAAAATAGGTAAACTTGTGCCAAATAGACATCTTTTGAAATCCAATTTATGAGTGTGAAAAAGACAAGTTCACTCGACAATCTTTTCCATTTTTGATAACGAGTCAGAAAAGAGCTTAACTAAGACTCGTGACCTTTCCAATCAAATTTAACGAGTGTGAAAGGGACAAATCGCTCGGAAATATTTTCTCTTTTTAAAGGGAGTCCAAAAAGAGCTTAACTAAGACTCACGATATTTCAAATCCAATTTAACAAGCGTGAAAGGGAAAAATTGCTCGACAATATTTTCTCTTTTGAACGAGTCGGAAAAGGGATTAACTTGGACACATTGGGGAGATTATAGGTGGCAAGTCATGGGGGAGGCCAAGGCTCCTGCGTGGACCTTCTATGGAACGTTAGTATCTTATGAAGAACCGACACACTCTTGGGAAGACCCAAAGCTCTCCAAGTTGAGGAGGACAAAGTGATAACAAAGGTTATCGTCTCCTTGATATATAGGATAATTCTTTTCCAGGAAAAGACATAGGCGGAGGCATTGGATACCCCACAAGACCATCCCAATCAAAGAGAACCTCGTCAATACTTGGAGGGAGAGAACTCGAGAAGAGTAAAACTCTCTCTTGTTCAGAAGGTAAAGTACTAGAAATGCTAAGGACATGGCATAGAAGGTATAGAACCAGAACCAGAAGAGCAGAATCGACCAAAAATTGCATTGGAGCGACCGCTTCCTTAGACTTGTCACTCTCCAGGAGAAGAGTGGGGCCGATCGAAAATTGCATCGATACAACCACTTACTCAACCATTGGTTGAATAGGATATGAGGCAAGAAGGTCGAGAGGTGCATCACCCCAAAAAATAGGAGTGTTGTCGATCGAAGATTGCAACGACACGACCGTTGGTTGAACAAGATGAGAGACAACAAGGTCAAGAGATGCATCACCCCCGAACATAGGAGAGGTTTCTGTCGAAGATTGCATCGACACGACCACAGGTTGAATGGGATGTGAGACAACAAGGTCAAAGGATGCATCAACCCCTAAAGGAAAAGGGGTGTCAGCCGAAGATTTCATCGTCATGACTATTGTATCAACCAAATAAGGAACAGAGTGTTATGAAACCATATATACCTTAGAAACCGAAGGGCCCTTAGGTGAACCCCATGCTTCTGGTATCCCAGCAGTAACAGGAGACAAATGAGTAAGGTGACTTCCTTCACAAGTCCTTCAAAGGAATCTAGGCTTACGTCTAAGACGTCTAGGATTCTCAATCATATGAATGCCCCCAACATGACTTGCAGTGGCTAGTGACATGCTCCCAGCGTGACTTGCATAGGCTAGTATAAAATCTCTGAAATGACTAGCAGAAGTCGGTGATGAATCCCCAACATGACTAGCATAGGTTGGTGATGAATCCCCAACATGACTAGCAAAGGTTGGTGATGAATACACAACATGACTAGCATAGGTTGGTTATGAATCCCCAACATAACTAGCAGAGGTTGGTGATGAATCTCCAACATGACTAGCAGAGGTTGGTGATGAATGTACAGTGTGACTAGTAGTGACCAAACATGTGCCCCTAGCATGACTTGCAACGGCTAGTTGCAGGTCTTCAACATGACTTGTAGAGGTTGTTGACCAATCTCCAGCATGACTAGCAGAGGTTGGTGATATAATGACAGTATGACATGCAGTGACTAGACTTGAGGCGGTGGTAGATTTCAACATTTGAGACCAAAGTCCAAGGAAATATTGGTTATGAGAAATTGCAGGCCAGGAAGGATCCTGGTTTACACCCTGTCCCTATCCAGTAGGATAGTATCCTCCTCCATACTGATTCATAAGGGGTTGTAAGGGCATCAACACTAAGGAAGTCGCTTGCAAAGAGAAAGTGACATGACAAGGGTTACTCATGTGAGGATATATGTTACCCCCAAATGAAGGAACTTCATGAGGGGGGTTGCCCATACTATAAAAATAACTCCCCCGGATGAAACACCAAAGGGAAGACGGAGGTTCGCCATGGGAAAAGTGTTCATAGAAATCGACATAGCGGAAGAAGGATAAGTGGATGGAGTGTAACAAGTAGAATGATTGCTTAATTGGGAACTTACTACTCACATAGTGGATTCGTATGAAGGAATATTCCAACCTCCTACCGTAAGAGGTGTTTGAAGGATATGATTCCCACCAAACAGAGAGGGATAAGAAGGAGGCATCATGCCCCCAGATCCAAAACTTGTATTCGCATAAGGAGGCGAGACAGAGGAGGGAAAGTGCGAAGACATATCAAACATACCATGAGAAAAATGATTAGAGACCCAAGGCATTGACTGAGTACCATAATTCTGCATACCATTATAAAAAACGAATGGATTTTCTCCCATGAACATCATTGGGGGGGTAGCAGTAAATGAGGGAGAAAAAGGAACTCCACTATCCATGATAACAAAGACTCAGCACAGAAATCCTGTGGTCAACTAATAATCAAAGAGCACACTGAAAAGTCAAATGGCCAATATGCATGCAAACGAGCTAAAGTAGCCGAGTGGCCTCCCTCGCTAAAGAAGGTATGTCTCATCCAAGAGGGACCTGAGACTCCCCGCTAAAGTTTGGAGGTAGCATAATCAGTTATAAGGGCCCTCATGGGATTAACAACCAGTTGGTCAGATCCCCCCAGAGAGGTAATCCTCCATAAAGGTTGTGTGTTGTTCGACTCGTATCTGACCCAGGGTACAAGCAGAATAACCCCTCCAAGTAACCTATGAGATACCTAAGTCAAGAAACTAATAAACCATTATATAATCGATGCATAGGCGAGCAGTCATAAGTCCGGATCACCATATGGGCAGGGTAGCAAAGCCCGAAACCTTGAAAGCACCGCCTCTCACAGAGGTATGGGTACCAACAAGATCCCCAAATATGAATAAATCCACAAAAATATCTTTGATGCTAGGCGAGTATCTAGGGGTTATCCCTTCAAGTAACTTCGTGCGACCTCATGATTAACTCCGGTGTGAGCGGAGCCTCCTGATATTACCAATTATACAATGGACTTATCAACTCCCTATCTCAGACACATATGTTGATTTAATTGCCTTGGAGAAGTTTACTCACAAAATCCTATTCCAAGGCACTAAATCCTAGGCTAGTTTGTGCACCCTAAAAATAAAATCGTGACTAATCAATTTTAGTTTAAAGCGTAAATTTTGTTGGTCGTGATTACTCAAAAGTGTACGGAAATGAAACTCATGATGTTATGACTCTGCAAAAGATAAATATGAATATAATTCAAAGTCTACCTGTAACTTTTCAATGAATGATATGCTAATAAAAATAGTACAATTTTCAATTTCAACTTTACAATTCAGAAATAAAATGCAATCTTTCGCTAAATGTACTAAGCTAATGATAAAGGTTCAAAGACAAAAATGTTAACCAATCCAAAATGCCTATTTTTTTTTGTATTTTCAATATATTAAAGAGAAAATGCAACCTGATATATAAATGCTACTGTGTATAAACAAAATAACTCAAGAAAAATACCAAGCAGCCAAGCAAACAACCCAGGGTTGAAGGACAAAACAAAAAATGAAAAACAATAAGAAAGACTACGCCCATAAATTCAACTCCAAATGGGCTTCCTGCCAACCTAAAGAAGCTCAACAAGCACTACAGAGACCTAAGAAGGCTTAACAACTATCAAAACTCACCCAGTAGTCATTAAACCAAGCAAACGAGCAAGGAAAAGTGGTATACGTGACTGTTCAGGAGAATAGTGCGTATATACGCAGCTTGCAGAGAGGCATCACACATGTGTACATGACTATCAAGGCAAAAGGAGCGTACAGGCTTTAAAACAAGGCCAGGCAAGAGAAAAAAGGATGAAAACTCAAACTCAGAGTGAACAGAATCTACCAAGCAGTGATACAACAAGAAACAAAAGGGAAAAAGAGCAATGCAAGACAAAAAAGTACTTCAACCCTTAGAAGGAAAATCTCTCCCCAGTAGAGTCACCACTTCTCTTACGAGGGAAAAACTCTCTATGGCCAAGGGTAAACAACAACAGATGGGTATGACTGTAGAAATCAACTCAAATCCATTGTATGCTATATAAACTAATGTGCAAGATAAGAAAGAGGCCTACCTCGATCCAACGTTTGATGATGTTCCATTGTTGAGGACTTTGACCCAAAGATTTATACCTGCAATAAATTCTTAACAAACAAGCAAAGAAAGTATATAGTGATAACGTAAAGGGGTTAGCACATCATATAGCATAATCCATTAATAAACATTACAAACATGCCCATGGATAATAATTATATATTTTCACGATACCAATAGGACGGGAAATGAGTATTTCTATTAATAATTGATCAACATAAGTGTCAACATTACAGACTTCCGTGTCGGCATGGTTCGAAACCAAGAAACCAAGTTCCTTCTAGCTGGGTCTCCATCACTTCAATCCTCTACCAAAGTCAAGCTCAAAAGAGAGAGACAATGAGATCCTCTCAACAATGGGGGAAGAGCTTGGGGGCTGAACACTATGTTCAGACTTGAGGGACAAAGGGATGCAGATTCAATATGAAGTAATTTATCCAGAGTAACTTTGCTCTCAAAGTTGAATGATTTCTCCTCTTTTCCATAGCTTGAAATTGTGCTCTTATAGCCTTCAAAATGCAACTGAAGGGTCGAGTCGAAACATTTCTAGTATATGGAAGGCCAAGGATAAGAGATCTCTTGTCGTGACATGGAAACTTAACTCCATTTTTGTATTTTTTGGCACAAATCCGAATGTACACGGGTTGTAGTGGAGAAACCTACGTATACGCTTGTTGTATAGCTGATAGGGCATGTATATGTGGAAAAATGTTTATTTTTAGCTCTGGATTTATCAAAAAGGGATGATAAGTCTGCATAGGGAAATGGAAAAAGGCCCTCTGTGCAAGATAGCAATGGTGAGGCAAATATTGCTATAATAAGGTTTGGAAAGTTGAATTTTGTTGTGTATGGGAAAGGGTCATTGGGAAACGAGCCCAACCAAAAACCCTCCAGAAAACAAAAAATTATTTTATTTTTCACAAATTTTGAGGGCATCTGCTGGTTGCAGTGTGGAAATTCATAGATGTCTACATGTTGCACTAGGAAAACTAGCGGATATGCTCTTAGGGCATGTTTTTTAAATGATTTTTGAGAGGTCTTTTGGGGAAAAGTATAGCAATAGTTGGGAAAGGGTTGGGCCATGACACAAATGCATAGGTGTGGAATTTTGTGCTATAACAGATGCCCCCTAATGTGTGAGGTCAAAAGGGAAAAATGATGGCCAAAATAAATTATGAACTCTAAGAGGCAAGGATGCATTGAAGTATCCATGGAGGTTCCCGAACAATTGATTCAAAAAGAATAATTGTCAGCAAAGATCAAGCAAGAGTTTTGTTTCCCAATTCAGGCATACCCATGATTAGGAGTGATGTAAGCATGGACACCAAAGAAAGCACATTGCAGATCCATGGCATATGTAAAATGTAGCTATAGTCCATGGCCACAAATAGTACATAGTGGATCCATGTGATATAAATGAAGTAGCAAGAATGGCCACAAATAATACATGTTGGGCCCTTTGTTTTGATATATAGAAGTTGTGTAAGATATTTCAGAACTTCATTTTGATAAAAATAAGTTGCGTCATATATTTTGGAATAAGATAGCTGACCAAAGGAAGGAACAAAAAGAAAATAAAAGGGAATGCACAACAAGAAATAATTAGAACAAAAAAATGTTGGAAGGACAACGCAACACCAGTTTTGGGACAAAGAGGTTGCAAATGAATCAAGAAGAAGAGAGAACTCTCGAGTTCTCAACCAACAAGCCTGGATCAGATTATACATATGAATTCAATATGATTGTAAATGGGATGATTATGAGGATGATGATGATGACGATGAGAGTTAGGATGATTATCACTTTCTATTGTTGTTAGCTTAGCTAAGTCCTGAGATTTGGGCTAGGAACTAGATTGATAATGCAATAGAGTCATGTAGTACTGTAGTGCTGGGAAAGAGCAAGGGACTGAAATAACCTTGTCTCACAGTAGTACAAAAGAATTTGTTGATTATCGTTGGCATGAAAAATTGTATCTGTCACTCAAGTTGATCTTGTATTTCGAGAAGAAACCTATTATATGATAATACAGTGGGAGACCCAAATTTTCTTGAAAATATCTTGTGTACTTAGTCTTCTGATTCTATTGAATGTTATGCTATGTTATATTTTATGTATGATATGCTTAAATGGTTATATCTTACATTTGAATTTCAATGCAACTATGTTCTTCCATTCTTGGTTAGGAAATGTTCAGGACTGCAACATGTTTAAGCTATCTTGCGGAGGAATGATATGAATCTTGATAATTCAGAGATATGTCTGAGTATTATCCTTACCCTTCCCTCTCCTATTCATCTTGGTTTCACTTCGGGTGAGACTTATTCCCTCCCGGGAAGATGAAAATTCCAACACACTAGACTACATTGATACCTTTTGTTGGTAACTTGAGAAGGACCCTGGTCTAATCACTTTTGCACCAACAAAATGGTTCTGTTGTCGGGACCTGTTCTTTAAAAGGGAACCTGTAAGGAGAATGATTTCGTGGATCTTTATATCTAGTATTCGAAAATGGTGGGAATGAAACTATGACTCCTTTATATGGAAGGAAGCAGAGTTGCGAGGTAAAAGCGTGAAAGCTACCAGAGATTCTATCTTTTTTTTCAGAAAGATCAAGTGACCAGTATGAGATATTCTGGATAAAATTCATGGAAGAAATGTCCTATTGGATATATCGACTACAAGAAGCTCCATAATTCAAATAACGAGTCAAGAAGACCTGTACGCAGGACATAGAGAAGATCACAACACTTCATCAGTTGGATCACCAAATTACGCGAGAAATCAATTTATGGGTTAACATGACTCTGGAAGGATATATCATTGAGTTCGCAGCTGAGAATCACCAATATTTTTCATGGGTGGAAGAAATTTTCAAGAAATGTGCAAGTGGGAGATTGTTGAGGGAAATTCCCCTATGGATCAAAGCATTCTTGATGGAGGAGGGGATGTTAATTATTCCCTTGACAGAGATGGCAGCCTAAACACCTACGCTTGGGGTAGGGTGATTTTGGGGTAGGGTCGTGACCTAAGAAGGGGAAAGGGTTCTTTGATAGATGGGGGAAGATCAAGAAAAGAACGCAAGAAATGAGAGAGCCTTGAGGAGAGCCGCTATAATTGAGAAGTGGTGGCATGGAAAGATAAAGAAAGCAATAAAGCAGTCCGAGGTGTTGTAGAAGGAAATTGGAACAAATGAAAGAAATAAGGAGGATTTCAGGAAGGTAAGAAGACAAGAGAGACTGTCCAGTCTAATATTACAGTAGAGAGAAGCATAGAGAAGAGAGAGTCCCCAGGTGGGTGGACAGGAAGAGGAGTGTGCAGAAGAAAGGGAAGATGAAGTAGATGTGCACCTTGTAAACGACCGAGAAGATTCAATCCCGATATCAGTACTATTGGGAATCAGACCGAGAAGGCTGCTCCAAAGGAAGAAAACGAGACCCCCCAAATCAAAGAAGCTCGTCCAAAAGTTAGTGGAACCAACCTCGAATCACCCATTCCCTAGGTGTCCTCTATACTCATGGTAAGCTCTATGCCACATACTTATGCTAGTTCTATTCCATCGAATTCAGTTAATCAATCATAGTATGTAAGTGTAAACATTGGGAGGATATTGGGATCCCCTGACATACCGCAACCTTGGGCATTGAAGTAACTCAAAATCCAAAGTACATATTCATCTCACAAAATAAGTGCATTGGATAATTGTCGAACAAGTTTAGCATGGTTGAGTATAACCCTCTCTCTACTCTAATGGAATAGAATATGAAACTCATACCAAAAGAAGGGAATGAATTTGAGGATGCAACCACCTACAAAAACCTTGTAGGAAGTCTTATCTACCTTACCACCACCATGCCAGATATTTCATTTGTTGTTGGGATTATTTTGAGGTTCACACAACAACCTTGTGAAGGACATTGGTCTACTACAAAAAGATTTCTAAAATACTTGAAGGGAAATCAAGACATTGGACTCAAGTATTCTAAGGTGGATAACTTACCTAATTGGATATTTTGATTCAGACTTTGATGGAGATAAAGAAAATGGAGTGTCAACCTCAAGCTATCTCATGTGTCTTGGATCAACAACGGTCACCTAGAGATCATGTAAATAGTCAATTCCAACAGAGTCCACAATGGAGGAAGAATATGTCGTAGCTGTAGAAGCAACAAAGGAGATTGTGTGGCTTAGGAAAATAATTGAAGATTTGCAGGAGAGACATGTGAACTCTACTCCTATTCTAGTTGACAATACTTTTGCAATCAAGTTGGCCAAGAATCCCAAATTTCATGATCAAACCAAACACATCAACACAAATTACCATATGATTTGATATCATGTAGAGGCCAAGAATATTTCACTTGAGACATTGTTCCACAAATAATAAAATGATGAACATCTTCACCAAAGAACTTGGAACATAAAAAATTGAAAAGTTCAGAATGATGCTTGGACTCACAAACACCCCTTCAGATTAAGGTGGGGAATGTTAGATATCTAGTCCTTAGGGATTGCAGTCTTTGTAGATATTATTTAGGAGAAATATGAAGAGTCGTAGGTGAATAGGAAGAGTCATTCAAACCTCTTGGAAGAAGAAACCAAAGTCCACTTCACATTGTATTTATGAATGTCTCACATTAATGAAAATCATCCATGAAGTTACTTATTCCCTCTTCCCATCCCTAACCTGACACTTTATGTTCTTCCAATGTATTATATTTATGCAAAATTTATTAGCGTTTCTATTGTGAGTTTATTACCCTCAATTTGTTCAAATTTGTGTTTATATATTTTTCTAATTTACAAATTTATCAACAAATCATCATAGAATTGTAGTATGTATTAGAATCGAAATTGAATGTTCAAAGATGTTGTATTTTTGTTTTTTCTATTGCATAGAACAATCAACCCATAAAGTCGATTTTGGTATCAAAGAGAAAAAATCATAATGTTTTGGAGGTACCCATTAGAATTAATCGTACACAAAGATTAATGAGTATGTAACAACCTTCATAAAGATTTGATTCGACCCTTGGAAGTACCCCATTAGAATTAATCGTACACAAAGATTAATGAGTATGTGACAACCTTCATAAAGATTTGATTCGAGCCAATGATATGTTTTCTCTAGTGGATCAATGCAATGTTATAAGGGAAGCATTGAATAGTTAAATCCATCACATACATCAATTAAAATCAGATGCCACATACGATTAGACAACTCAGACGGTAAGACAAGCACACCTTTCTCCAAGAGATGGGAGGAGGTCTTGTGATCGAACCTTGCTGAGTCTCCGGGATGGATATTGTAATGCTGCTATGTAAAAACTTTGTATACTGTTGTATATAAACGAGAAACTTTCCCGTGGAAAAAAAAAGTGTTAAATTATATCACGCATCTTAATAGGTGATGTATACTCGATACATTAAGAATCTAAAAGAAGCATCCTTACACTTCTTATTAAAATTCATACTTTTTATTATATTATAAAACCTTTGTTTTATATGACATGGCTACTTCAAATTTAAGTTTGACTTTCCACACTACATCAACCAAATTGAATTCTCAATATCTTTGTTTTAATAATATCATACATGTTTGTTTTAATAATATTATACATGTATGTTTATGTTTATTATTATTATTTTTTAAATAAGAATTAATATTTTTGTTTTAATAATAATAATAATAATAATTTATTTATAAAGTCATGATGGTATTCTAGTAAAATTTATAAAAATATACATATTTTATTCTTCTGAATTTAAACATATAACCTTTAAAAAAAAACACATATTCCTAACGATAATATCATACATATTTATGTTTATTATTTTTATAATAATATTTTTATTTAATATATATAATATTTTACTAAATATCCAACTCTACACGCTAAAAAAACCATTTAATATATATGGTGCACTTCATAATAACACCCTTTTGTTAATCTTATGATTATTTCATCCTTATGGTGGGTTATGCATGTGGGATGTGCTAACCTTAAGACTAGTTCATGTTTCGAATGGATGGGTGATGCATCTGTAATTATAATCTTTGCAATGGATGGATGTTAGA
>JZKD02S1942231.1:83667-108639 GCA_000966675.3 Picea glauca
ATCTGGGCACTTTAATCCCAGTTGTTCAAACTTGTGCAACACCATATCAGACCCCCCCCCCTATGTTAAATGTAGAATGGCAGGGGGGTCCGGAATCGAACCTCATCCGTAGATCTGGGCACGTGGATCATGGTCGCCTAGATCTACACCTGCTTTAAATCATGCACACCTGCTCCCGAAACTTAGGACAAGTGGGTTTTCAACACGCTTATTGTCATTTTTTTCCGCCAAAGGGCTAATTCTCTAGGAAAACATCCTCCTTACAACACTAGGTGATAACATCAGGCTCCATGGGGGATGGCATGGCCCCTGCGGGCTACTAAGAACTATTTTTGCAGCTTCAATGCCTTACTGGTGGGCAACAGAGTCCCTTATTGAAACCAAACACAAACAAAAAACAATATTTACAAAATAGAGGAGTCGTCTAAGGCTCAAACAAAACATTTCTTCAGGAAATGCCCGTTCACAGGGCCATTAAAAATCTCCTCACCTTCCAAATCCTGCAACATGTAGGTGTTATTTAAAAATACTTCAAAGATTTTGAAGGGTCCAATCTAGAGGGCTTCAAACTTGTTGTGTTTGCCTCTATCTTATTTGGGTGCATACCATTTAAGTACCAGATATCCCAACTGTAAATCTTCTTTCCTGACCTTCCTATCAAAGGCCTGCTTGATCTTCTGTTTATGATTGTGAGCTCTGTTCATTACCTGCTCCCTAGTCTGCTGCACTTCCACCATTTGATGTATTGTTCTGACCATATGGTCTAGCTCTCCTTCATAATCTTGAAATAATTTAGCTACAGATAGAGCCATCTGAGTGGGAAAAACAACTTATGTCCCATAAACAAGTTGAAAAGGGGACCCAGGGATTTCTTTGTTGTCACTCGGTCAGGCCATAGAGCAAATTTGAGTTTTGAGTCCCAAGCCTTCTTGTTATCTTCTAATAATATTTTAATGATCTTGATTAGGATTTTATTGGAAGACTCTACCAGTCCATTTCCTTGAGGATAATAGGGAGTGGAGTGAATCAGTGAAACCTCAAACTGCTCACAGAACTTAACTAGAGGCTCAGATTTGAGAGATGCAACATTATCAGTGACAATTCTGTTGGGGCAGCCAAACCTTGCTATGATATCCGCCAAGAAGTTGATGATAACTTTGTGTGAAGCACTCTTGGTGGGGATAGCTTCTATCCACTTGGTAAAATAGTTCGTTGCAATCAGGATCCATCTGTGTTAGCCACTTGAGGGAGGATGAATTTCACCAATGAAGTCCAACCCCCATTGTTGAAAGGGTGTTGAAGCTACTACAAGCTTTAGTGGCAGAGATTTGATCTGCTTCTTTCCTGAGAACCTTTGGCATTTGATGCAGGCTCTGACCTATCTGCAGACATCATTGAATAAGGTGGGCCAGTAGTACCCAACCCTAAGAATTTTGTGGGCCGTGGTCTTCCAAAAATTGTGTCCCCCACAGAGGCTGCTATGGAAATCAAACATAACTCTTTGGGCCTCCTATGGGTTCAGACATCTCATAAGCACTCCCAGAGGGTCTTTCCAATATAAAACCTGGTCAATAAGGCAATACCTAAATTCCTTGAGCTTTAAATCTCTTGCCTTTATTTTCCCCACTCCATTAGGGGGTTTCAATTCTAACATAAAATATATAATGTCTCTATACCAGGTGCACTCTGGCAGTGATAAACCACCCTGAGAGATTTTGTTGGATAACTTAGCTTGCTGATTTTCTGAGTAAGCATTGATGAAGCTAACCCCCAAGGCCTTATAATTGGATTCAGCCAACATCTTAGCTAAACCCTTCCCTTTAACCAACTTGGTGGGCTTAATCTCTAGGTCAAACTCAAGGATCTTGGAAATCCACTTGCTTCTTTTCTCGTCTATGTCAGGCTGAATGAGAATGTACTTCACAAAAGCTGAAGAAACATATGCAATGATTTTTTAATGTAAAACATAGACTCCGAATTCAATGAGGGCCTTGACCAAGGCATAGGATTGCTTCTCCATTATGTCATATTTGACCTCTGTATCTCTTAATGCCCCGCTGGAAAATGAAATGGGCTGCTCCAACCCTTCAACATTATTCTATAATAGAACAACTTCTACCATGTCAAATGAAGAAAAGGAGAAAATTAGAAAGTCCTTGGAATAATCAAGACTGATCAACACAGGTGCCTCAGTCAATGCTTTTTTGATTTGGCTAAAATATTCTCTAGGGTCAACAGTCCATTTTACTTCATTTCCCTTTCTGAGCATGGATGTGATGTGCTTCACCAACTCAACAAAATTTGAGACAAACTTCCTTAGAAAGTTGATCTTTCCTAGAAAACTCTAGACTTCTTTTCTAGACCTAGGGAGTGACAGGGTCTGAATTACTTCTACCCTGCTGGGATCAATTCTCACTCCCTTGGTTGATACTATATGTTCTAACAACTTCCCCTCCTTCATAGAAAACAAATATTTCTTGGGGTTTAAGGAAAGTCCAAACCTCTTGCATTTCAAGAAAACCTTCCTCAAGTGACAACAATGCTCTTTATAAGATCTATAGAAGACAATGATGTCATCCAGATAAATCACCACAAACTGATCTTTCTCCCCAATGAAGGCTATGTCCATGGCTCGCTGAAATGTTTCTCCTGCATTCATCAATCCAAAAGAAATTTTGGCATACATGAATGTGCCCCAAGGAGTGGTGAAGGTTGTTTTTTCTCTATCCTCAGGCAGGATTGATATCTGATTGTAGCCAGAAAAACCATCAATCATGGATATCTTGGATGCACCAGTTACCCTCTGCAATATGTGTTCCATCTTAGATAGGGGTTAATTTTCCTTTCTTGAGCTCCTGTTCAGGTTCCTGAAATCAACAAAAATTCTTATTTCTCCACTCTTCTTTCTTACTGGCACCAGATTAGCCACCCACTCAGAATATCTCAAAGGCACTATGATTTGAGCATCCAATAAATTATTTACTTCTTTCTCCATGACAGGAAGCAACGTTGGATTAATCTATCTTAGCTTCTACCTGAATGGATTATCCTCTTCTTTTAGTGGGATCTTTTGCTCAATGACAGCTATGTCATTCTTGAGGTTTTCATAGGTCCAGGCGAACACATCAACAAACTCTTTTAATAACTCAACATACTCGACTCTCTAATCCCTTGATAGGTTTCTTGACAACTTGACGAACTTAGGATCCTACTCTGTGCCAATATTGCATTCAGTTGCATCAACATCCGCATTTGAAACCTTACCCTTCACTGCCACATCATTTCCATCGAACAATCTTCCTAAACAAACTAGTCCCTTTAGAATGTGATTGCTAGGCAACTGAACAATATGGTGATTAACAATTTTATTTAAAAATACCTCAGGGTGAAGATCACCTTCGGGATCAGGATCCTTATCAATGTGCAGTGTAGAGAACTCATCAATAGACTTGAGGAATCTTCTGATTTCAAGATCATCCTCAAACACCCTCCAATGCCTGATATTGCCTAGTACAGATGGCCTATATCTTATCTCAACATTATATTTGATATTAGGTCATAGAGGGATCCTAAACTGACTAGCTGAGACAACTAAGGAATCGACCAAAGTATTTTCTTCTCTTGGAATAAAAGAAATGTTGAAAGCTGAGAAGAAATTATCAATTAGGTCCCACACCTCATTTTTGTAATTTCTGAGTCGAGGATGTTTAGCTCGATAAGCATTTTTGACGTGCTATATTATCAACTCAGCATCTCTGAACACTGCTATCTCTTCAATTCCCATTTCTTTTGCAACCCATAAACCTAAAACAAGATCTTCATATTCTTCCACATTATTGGTGGTTTCAAACTCTAGCTTGTATGACAGGGATATGGTTTCCTGACAAGGTGATAGAAAAACCACTCCTGCACCAACACCTTCACTAGAAGAGGATCCATCGAAGAAATTCTTCCACACAGAGGTAGTTGGAGGATGTATTTCATGATCAGACAAGGGATGCTTTTTGATTTCAAAAGGGGCTTCAGGAGAATCCGTGAGATGCAGCAAACTAGACCCCAACTCCGTGTCAAGAGAAAATATAGGATGATTAGTGGGATCCTCTTCATCACTAACAATGTAGGCCAGTTGAGCTTCTCTATAAAATCTTCTGTGTTCTCCTCCAAAGACTGGAATAGTGGCATATGTGAGGTCAATTTGTAATGTTCCTCCAAGCTTTTTAATCCAATATCTTGACAACAACATGCCAAACATGGGGGGAACATCAAATACTACAATGTCCATGACCACACTCTTCATTGGCAGATGAAATAAGGACACAACCAGGTCCTTGATGACTCCAAGGCATTGCACCCTCCTTGAATCAAAAGAGTACAAATCATGATAAGCCTTTGTTACTTCCAGTCCCAATTCTTCCATGACTGTTTTGGGCATGAGGTTATGGGAAGCCCCTGAATCCATTAGGTAATTATGCAACACCTTATCGTGTATGTTCAGGGATGTGTAGAATGGAGGGGATGAATTATCTCTGTCTTCTACCATGGGACCTAGGATGACTACTGGATTTTCATCTTGGAGATTTACTGAGTCTGTGGTAAGCTGAGGTGGCTCAGACTGCAACAGTTTAGAGAGGGAGATTTTGAAATCTTCATTTTTAACTAGTTCTAAGAGGGGTATAGGAATTCTAATTTTTTGAAATTCGTGCTCAAAACTAAAGGAGGAAGGAGGCTTAGGAATTTCCCTTACCTCAGGGACAAGGTCTTTGGATGTTGGTGAAATATTCTGAGTTTTCTTTTCCCTAGTAGTGAGTGTTGCAGGCTTAGCAGACCTTTCTACTATGAGAGGTTGATCAAGGATAACAGACTTCCCTTCATTCTTCTTTGAACTGAGGTTGTATCTGTTAGGCCTGCTATCTTTGGCCTCCTCCCACTTACTCAGTTCATTGATTTGACTATTCACGAGGTATTATTCATATGTAGATTGGGTCAAATGTGGAAAAGGGGAGGTGTCTTCAATACAGTGAATTTCAAGACCAAGCTTCTTTATCTCCTCTCCTTCCTCATCAACAACAAGGTTATTTTGGATAGGGGTTTGGATTCTGTGATCGTATCTATATCTGTTCCTTTGTTCCCTTGGCATAATCTGTGGAACATTGTTATTCGGCCTCCTGAAGCCTCTTCTATCAGTATTTTTGGAATTTCTATATATTGCCTTTCCTTCTAACTCCCACCTTTCCATCTTAGCCGAAAGTGATTTTAGCACCTTAGTTACTTCATCCATCTGAGGGGAAGGGCAGAGGAATTGGATGTGGAGGCTTTAGATCTTCTCCTAGGTATGTCTCTGTCAGTCTTATTCCTGAGTCTATCAACAACCAATATATTTGACTCAACTTCCACAACCGAGTCCTACATATGAGCGAGGGAAGTGGCTCATCTTTCCCTCAAAAAAAGGCAAAAATATGGGTCAAAAGTGTTGGCATAAGTAATTTTGGATGAAGCTTATGAGGGATTTATCTCAGCAGGGATCTTATTGTACATATTATTGAACCTCTTGGAGAATTCAGAGACAGAATCTCCTTCTTTTCTCTTCATAGACCCGAACTCTGTCATGTAATACATGAAGTCTTTCTTATCTCCCCATTGTCTCAAGAAGGCATTATCCAAATCCTCTAGCCCATCGATGGATCTAGGAGGCATGGCCCTAAACCACTTCCTAGACTCACTTTCAAGGCTATGAAAAAAAATCCTCATCCATACGTCTGCATGCATGATGACATGATGATCTGTGAAACTGTAAAAGGCTTCAAGGTGTTCTTCTACAGTTATGTCCCCTTCGCCTGTAAACCTGGGTAGCTGCTTAAGGTAGCCATCTGCTGGAAGGGCATTGAGAGGCTGAGGTAACACAAGGGGAGCATACCTAGAAGCTACAATGGCCTCCATCTTGGTCATGGGGGGATTTTCTCCTTCCATAGGGATATTAGGTGGAGGAGAACTAGGAGGAAAAGGTGTTCGGATAGGGGAAACTGTAGGGCTTAAGGGAGAAGATCTTGGTGTGGGTACAGTAGTAGCAACATTACTAGGAGGAGGGGTGTTAAAACTTGGGGTAGGAAAATATCCTAAGTTCCTGGGTCTAGAACAAGGTACAGTTTGATGGGTGATAGGAGTGACAAGGATTTCTCCCTCCAATCCCAGACCGGGAGGGAAAAACTCAACAGGAACACTCCCAAAATTTAGAGTTATAGAAACTCCAGCAGAAGGTATGATAGGGAAATGCAAAGCAGGCAATGGAATTTCTAAATAAGGAGATGGAAATTTATCAGAAATACCTAGTTCAACAGTAGAAGCTTCTCCTCCGAAGGCTTTTCCCTTTCTAATAATCTTTTCCATATCAGCTTCAGGCGTAGCTAGAGGCAGTTGAGGAGTGGACCTCGTGCACCTTCCTCTGAGAGCCACAACTGAAACAGTTGGTCCACCATAGTGAAGTCGTTACAATGGAGTCACTAGGTGCACAGTAGCATTCTTCAAGGGCTCTGATGCCTGATGTACCTTCAATATTAGAGGCTCCACGTCGTTCAATCCCGGGGAAAATATTCAACTTCGTCCTCGACAACGATGCAGAAATGTTGGCGTCAGAAGTCACTCCTGGATTGTAGTAGGAGTAGAGCCCAACACTCATCAGTTATATGTCACAATTTGTTTAAAAAGGGGGTGATCAACTAGAATTAAACTCAGTACAATATAATTTTAACTCAGAATCCTGGACTAAGGCTATGCATGAACATGTGAGGTCTTAATTTAACTTCAAAAAGTGAGTTGTAATAAGGGTGAGTAGGAGGAATACTTTTGTGAGAGAGTGCATAGGTATGTTGTGAACATCAAGCTTTGAACAAACTGAAGGGGAAGAATTTAAACATAAGAACTTCTTGTATTCAAATCATAAGAACATTAAAAGAAACCATAATAGCGTTAACATAAAACATTTATATAACACTCTCACAATGCTTCATGTGACTCAGTCAATCATGAACTCTTTCAACATTGGATGGAAACAAGATGGAAAAAGAAGTTGACTATCATTAAACAATAAATTTCACATGCAGATGCATAACCAGGGAAAACTAGTGCTTCATCAAAACTGTACAATGATGAGGTTAGCTCTACCAACGAAAGATACCAAAATGGAAAAAATGCCTACATAAAATTGGAACTATCTTGGACTCCCTAAAACACCATCATGTCAGGAGATCAATGCTTGACATTGAGAAGCTTCTCTGTCAGGCTGCGCATGCAGACTGTTACACATCAAAAATATTCACTTCGATAGTGTTGCAAGTGTCGTCATTACAAATGTCGCAAGTGTCGCATTTTGCTCACAAGTGTCGCAAGTGTTAAAGAAAGCATACTGTCATGATGCCTATGTCATGCCTATAACGACATGAGAAAGACACTTGATACACCTCAAACATTTGATTTGGAAGAGGAGAAATGAGTCGGCAGGCTCATGAACCTTTTTCCATCTGAAAACACTCAAAAAACTAAGCTTTTGAAGGAGAGCGCTCCCCTATACCTCTTCTGGGAGTGCTAGCACTCCCCCCTACATTATCTCAGAGAATTATAAAGCTTCTTTGGCCCTTTTGAGGGAGTTCTGGTGTCTTTAGGAGTGATGGCGCCCCCCTTAAGCCTACTGGGGAGCATTGTAGCGCTCTGATGGCCCTTTTGAGGGAGTGCTACCTATTCTGGGAAGAAGTTGAGTTGTTGAGATGAATGGGGGAAGGATCTTTTCATTCTTGAAAGGCAGTTGGATTCGAATCCCTAGTCTAGCCATGATCTTAGGGCAGATCCTCAACTGAAGGAGGAAAATCCTCAACTTCCCCAAGGATATCTCAAGATGTTGAGCCTCTCCAAGGCTATATAGGCAAGCTTTCTAATGGTGAAAGGGGACTGGAAAGAGAGAATCACACCAAAATTATGATCTCATAAGTAGTGCTGGAACAGAGATGATTTGGAGGAAATAGACCTATGATCTCATAGGGAGCAATCAGTGAATCTATCATCATTCATATCATGGATCTTTTGAGAAAGGGGTAGACAAGGAGGACTTGACCAAACTGCTGCAATCCATCTATGGCTGTAAGCAATGTTTTGTCCTCATTAATATAATTTGCTTGGCCTGTTTGTTTCTAATTCATGTTCAATATCACATGAATTTGTCTCTTTAGTAGATAGACCTATTTCAGACTAATATTGATAGAGTAGGAAGTGGTTGTACTTTGTTTGTCTACAGGGATTATCGAGGAGCTAAAGACTGGAGCTCAACTCGGAGCGTGCAGGGACAAACACCATTAAAATGTACTTCTTTTCTCCTTCCTCCTCACACACTAGTCCACCTAGATCTAAAAGGAATTCAGTGACCATGATAAGCACTTTCTGTCTTAGAGTTAAGAGTCTAGCTCTTTGAGGAGATCTACCTGTCCGCAGGAAGATTTTCCTTCAACAGTTCCTCTTCCTTTATTTAACGAACTGGATGAAGTAAGGGTTTGATCCCATATGGGCCTGTCGATGTTTTGTATAGTGAGTCCAAAGACAAAAAACTTGAAGGTTTTTCATGATTATAGAGTTTGGAAAAACACTTAAAAGAGAACTCTCTCAGTTCCTTTTTTGTAAAGTAGTTTGACGAGACCGAAAAAGAGATAAACTATCGCTCAACAGATGTTTTCTTCAAATACTTTAACGAGCATGAAGAGAAAAAGGTCGGTCGGTAATATTTTCATCTTTAGAGAGTCTAAAAAGAACTTAAAGGTGACTCCAATGTTGTCCTTTTTTGTAATGTTAGTCTCGCGAGGCCGAAAAAGAGATAAATTATCACTTGAAAGACGCCCTTTCAAACTGTTTAACGAGTGGAAAAGGAAGCAAGATCACTGGGAAATATTTTCATGTTTAGAGAGTCTGAAAGAGAGATTAAAGGAGACTCCAGGGGGTTCCTTTTTCGTGTATCCATATAGGTCTAAAAAAGAGATAAAAGTCTACCCAGATGCATTCTCATGTATTTACGAGCACGAGAAAGAACAAAGACTAAGCTCGGTATGCCCCCAGCTTGAAAGCTAGTGGCTTAACTCCAAAAAGATCATCAAAGGCTGGAGACATGCCCTCCAAGCTTCGATTCATTCACCGAAGGATAAGGGTGGATGGAAAGAAGGTTCAAGAGAGGTGACTGCTTCATTTTTTAACAAGCTTGACATAGAAAAAGAACTATGCTCAAGGCCTCTATTTCATTTTTTAACAAGCTTGCCACAGAGAAGAGAAACTATGCTCATGGTTTTGTCCAGATCATGGCTTCAAAGAGGATAATTCTCTGGGAGGGTACAATGTCAATGGATAAAACATGGTCATGGCCTCCAGGAGATCTTCGTTGGATGGAAGATAATCACTCGAGAAGGAACACATGTTGAGGGCCGCGATAGGAGTAAGGAGATCAGGCTCCAATAATCCTATCGAAGAAATCACCATGTCCACTACTGGATCCAAATCGTCGGAAGTTGAGGTCATGGGAGACAACGCCACATAATTGACATGCGGCAGGGGCGATACTATATGCATATAAGAAACACTTAGGGAGGTAACCCAATTGGGGCCGATGAATGAAAGTTGATCAATAGTCACAATTCTTCCATCGTGAGGGAAAGATATAACATGGAAAAGGGTGGATACAAGAGCTTTCATAGCATAGAAATAATCCTGCCCAATGAATAAAGTGAAATCCAAGGGGTCTCGGACTACCATGACATCGATAAAGACAAATTTCCCTCCCAAAGTTTCATGGAAACTGAGGAAGGATCCCTAAAGGTTGACTAGTTCTTTTGTTAAAAGCTAACAGATTCTATGTAACTGGTGCAAGTTGTGGACAACCCAAAGTGTACCAAGCAATAGAATACAAAATACTAATGGACACACCTTCATCTATCAGCGTTTGAGGAACGTCCCGACTATGAACCTGTATTGTAATCTGGAAAGGAATGTGGGAGGGAAGACGAGGTCTAGTTAGCAGACTCCAATAAAAAAGGATGGCCTCATTACTTGGAGGGGCTATCGCAGGAGAAGGAGGAATGCCCCCTGGTATGGTAGAGTCTGTATTAACGAGAAAAACATGGGCAGTATTAGGTTTACTCTCTAGAAGGAGAGTAGGATCGACTGATGTTTGGATCAGATCAACCAATGGTGGACTTGGATAGACCACTTTGGAACTCTTCAGAGGAAGAGTGGGACTAACTAAGGAAGGGACTGGATCAGTCACTTTGACATTCCTCGATGGAGGAATGGGATCGACCGATGGAGAAACTGGATCGACTGCTTTGGCACTCTTTAGAGGAAGAGTGGGACTGACCGAGGAAGGGACTGGATCAATCACTTTGACATTCCTCTATGGAGGAATGGGATCGACTGATGGCGAAACTGGATCGACCACTTGAGTTTCATTCTCCAAGGGGAGGATGGGGTCAATGGGTGGAAACAGATCGACCACTTTGGTGTCACTCTCTAACGGGAGAGTGGGATTGACCGAGGATGAAAACATATCGACCACTTTGGTGTCACTCTTTTGATGAAGAGTGGGGCTGATCGATGATGGAACTGGATCAACTACTTGGGTTCGTGGTTCAATCGAGGAGGAAACTAGATTGACCACCTGATCAACCGAACTGACCGGGGATGGAACCGGATTGACCAATCCATCAACCAATGATGGGTCGGAGGAAAGCTTACGATAACCTTTTGGAAGTTGAAGTTTTTCCAAAAGAGAAGAAGCCCCGTCCATGCGAGGAAAAAGGTGAGAGTAATGATTACATTTACATAACATGTTAGGGAAATTGACAGTTTTCACAATGAAAACACTGACACAAAACTCAAATATTTGTTGCATTTAAATTTAATAAATAGTTGAAATACATTGGGGAGTCCCAAAAAACAATACACAACAAAGAGGAACCTGATATATAGTAGTTTTGTAGGCTGATTTGTTGAAAATATGAGAAGAACATGCCTGGAAATGATATGATAACTACAACAACTCTCAGATACATACAACAGGTCTGTGGACACACAAATCCGCTCAACAATCAAGTGTACAACAATCCAAAATGTAGGAGAGTCCTGTAGATGTCTAGAACCATGGAGACCTCCCAAAACATCAATAAATCATGCCCCCAAGCAACAAAAAATTAACCTATTAGTGTCCTATAAATAGGTTATTAGGTTTTGAATAAAATTATAGGATAAAGTCATGTCTTGGGTTAAATAAGAACATTGTATGATTTTTTCTTAAATCAGGAGTCATAGGTTTATTTGTCATGGGTCAGGTTTTCTTTTTTAACCATGTAACTTATGGTTTTTGTGCCAATATGTGGGTTTCATGTCACTTAAGGGTAATTATGAAGGGTCACGGTGTCGTTTCAAGACAGTCAGAGTAAGTCTTTTCAAATTTCTAATGGTTTCATGAAATCAAATCTATCAAGGACATGTGGCATAATCAAGAAAACGATTGCGCAACGCAAGTTGTTGTACAATGTCCAAATGATGCGTATGGAGGTACAACAAGGTATGATGGAATAATTCGATATTTAATTGAAGTTATCTTTCAAATTTATCCTCCCTCTAGGTAAAGAAAGCATTAAGAAATCGATTCTCTTCATCAACAATTTCAAAACCTCTTGGCCAAGCTTGTTGCGCAAAGATTCCTGTTGTTGTTCATTGCTGTAGAAAAGACGCAGAGGATGTTGTTGTTTGTTGTCGTGCACAAGTCACTACTCTCATTTGTTGTGCACAAGTCCTTGTTCTATACATTGTTGTGCACTGCGCAGAGGTTACTATTTTCATTTACTGTGCAAAGGTTACTATTTTCATTTACTGCACATGGGTTACAGTCTACACAGGCTTGACACATACCAACATCATGACAACTCTAGAACACAGAAGAAATAATTTAAAGGGTGGTGATATCACAAGGTTTGAGCCATAAGGTGTGAATTTGGTAAACATAGACCAAACATTCAGAGCATCCTTTGAACAAGTGAGTTGCGTCAGGTTTTGTGAAAAAATTCAATGGTACAACAGAACGGTGGCAAGGGAGTTTACATAGAATTTTGATGTCACTAAGGCTAAGGCGGGCAACCTCCAGTTTCATGTTTCTGAAGATAACATTGTTGTTGCAACATAAATCCCTACTCATGGAGAAAAATGGTTAAAAGGTATGCAGTTATATTTATCTTACCATCATGATTTTTTGAAGATGAATTTAGAAATAAAGAGTTTTTATTGGAAAGTCATAGTGATTTGTTGAGAGTTATCCAGAGGTTTTTTACATGTGAAAGGATATTTAATAGGGTTTACCAATACCATATCAAGATATTAATGCACTTCACTAGTAATAAGCCTTTGAATATACCATATTACCTTTTCAGAAGTTTAGGAAGGATGTCTGACATAGTACAACTAAGGAAGGAGCAAGGAGATGCTAGCCTCTTCCATTTTTCTTTGATCAAACTGTTAGTATTAGAAGAATTCAAAAAGAGAAATAGAGTCTGGGAGTCTTTTCTAAATTCATCAAGCATAGAATTAGATTTCCAAGGAATCCCACAAAGTTTTAGAAATCCACCCTTATCAGTAGAAAGAAATGCAACATCAATCCCTAAGAGTTCTATTAAGAAAAGGGAAAAAGAGATTGAAGATCCTATAACAAGTTAGCAAGCTAAAAATAAAGGGAAGAGGCTCCAATTTTTTCCAGAGGTGACCAAAGCTCCTAGAAAACCACTCACCAAGTATGCAACAAAGAGAATGCCTGTTATACATACATCACAGGAAATTAGTGAGACTCCAAAAACATTCATACAACCAACCCTCTCGGATGAAAGAGACACTTCAATTATTGAATTGAAAGAACAATTGAAGAAGTCTCACTTTTTCATAGCACAGTTGCAACATGAAAATATAGAATTGAAGAAGAAGCTTCTAGAAGAATCTTTTAGGAAAGATACCTCTGTGATAGGAGAAAGATCATCACTATAAACTCGAAATGGTCCAAAACAAGGAGTAAAGGTGAAGTAGTAGAAAAGACTCTAGATGTAGAGGAGATTCCTAAGCCTAGTGTGCCTTTAATAAGGTCCTCAATTATGAAGTTGCAGCATCAAGAGGAAATCCTAGCACATAATCAACCAGTAGAAGAGAAAGATGATGAAGGAAAACACTCTTTCAAGAGGATAAATAAACATCCCAAAGATGCACAAATTTTGATATTTCAACTCAGGGAGTAAGTTAGGGAATCCAAAATGAAGTTTGCAAAACACCTAAGAGACCATGGACCTATAATAGACAAATTTTCATCAATGGTGAGAAGGACTCCGCTATTACACAAACATTTGAAGAGTTTTTATCAACAAAAACTCATTTTTAGGAAGGAGAACAAGACCCTCAAACAAAGTTTGCAACAGGTGGAGATTGGAAAGAAGGGAAATCTTGACTTGCTAGTTGAAGCACCAGAGAACTAAACCACTGAGACATTTTTGACACATTTTTGTCATTTTACCATTTTGACTCCTTTTTGCAAAAGGTCACATACATAAGAACATTATTTTATCAAAGAGGAACTATTACTCATGGGTTTTTGAAAGTAAACATGAGATGACATACCACTTGTTGATGCACAACTCTGTTGCATTTTTTCTGTAGGTGGTGATTGCACAACGAACTTGCTGTGCAACAGTGACAGAATGAATAGAAAACCTCCAACTTAGCTTGAATGGTTTGACAATTGTGCCATCTCATCTCCAACGAACATCAGTAGTGGAAATCACAATTTTTGGGTTTCATTTATTTATCATATCAAATTCATTGTAGTTAAATTACATGAGTCCAAGTCGACTCCTTTTTAGCAGTTCATTAAAGATCTCATGTTGATTATGTGCAACTGTTAGCATGTAGGATCATAGTTGGATCTGAACTTGATACTATAGACACATTTTTTTGTATATATTAAGGAAGCCATGAAAGCAAAAGGGTTGGAAAGTGTGTATAGGAATATTATTGAACATATTATAATTTTTCCTTGATGTTAATGAAAAAATTGTTGGATCAGAAGTCCTTGAGTTTTGACCACAAAGATACATGTGATTGTGATATTTTATGCATGTGATTCCTCGGTCTTTTCTTTCATGTTTTATACTTGATATTGTATGGTTTATTCTCTATGTTGATGTGAAATATATCTATTAGAACTTATCTTTATCATATTCTCTGTTGCATGTAGTTCGAGTTGTGTTTATGCTATAATTTCTTTGAGATTAATCCTTGTTATATGCCTTGAAGGATTATTGTTTTCTCTGTAACCTGCTGTCTACAAAATATCTATTTGGCTTAGAATATTACTTTCTATCTTTCCTCTGTTCAGTCCTTTCTTAAATCTACCAGGTATCCAACAAGTTTTATTGTCTTTCAACTTTAGTGACTCCATAGCATAATATAATTTATGTTCATATTGCAACCAAACCTATAAATTCATTTATCTTAGAGATCTATCATTTGAGTTAAACCAAATCAATCCTTTCAGTGATTGATTTGAAAAGAGATAACCCTCTCTAGTTGGAAGGGCTAGCTTCCAACTCCAAGTTGTTTTTGAGGTTACTCTTGTACATATTTCCTCCTCAGCCAAGGAAATCACAGAGAGATACGAGAACCCACAAATGCAATGATTTATCCACTAGAAAACTTGGCACATGAATGAGCTCATACTACTATAGAGAAGTGGAAATGAAGTCGACCATGTAAAAAATTTGTCCCACAACAAAAAATGCACCTAATTACACATAATTGCGCCCAATATAAAGAGAGTCATCCCCACAAGATATTACTCATCCCTCACACCTAGAATTTATTTTACAGCCTCAGATTGACCCCCTATTTCCAAAACTCCTCCTCTTTTATCTAGTCTACCCTCTTTGCAATCAAAATTATCCACCACCTTTGAACACTCAGCCAAACTAAAAGACAACACTACCACCAAATATATCTCGGCTATTTAATGGAGAAAAAGGGAGAAATATGAATGATCTCTTCTTCAAAGTGACCAACTAGGGTGTATGGTCTCACCACCAAAGCCAATCCCTAAAAATTCCTCCTAGGGTTTTCGTCCCATGAGTTGCAAAGCTACAATGAGCTCTCTCAATGAGAAATTAGAAACAATTCCAATGCAAGAATTAGAGACGACACACTCTTTTTTCATTTTTATTCATTCATTGTCTCTTTTGCGACCTTTTGACCTTTTAATCAATTTAAGTGACTTTTCATATTCCTCCTAAGTCTCTTTTGGTGCTTTTTCCATTTTTCCCCTTTTAATTATCTAATGTCATTTTTGTTAGTCACTCTCCCCCTTAGGACATTAAATAATTAATTAATTCCCTTTTTCAAAAACTATAGCCTATGGGAATTACTTAGGCTACTTCATCCATGTCCCATGATCACTCGGAATAAGACATGAAAAAGTCCTAAAGAGTGCTAAAAAAAATGATAAAGTTAATTGTAAATTACTAAAACTAATTTATATATAAGTTACTAAAACTAATTATGAGTATCTCCATCATGGAGAGAACAAACCTTGATGAGATCAAGAAAAGATAGGGTTTCATGATAGTGGTGACCCTTAGCCTCTGAAACGATTGATCAAATCTTTTTCAATAGCAAGAGATCTCTTGTGCAACTTGGATTACTATCAGTTCTACCATGACTGAGGTGGAGGGGGTGTGAACCCCATCATAGAACAATCTCATTGCCAACATATAGCCAAGAGAAAAGAGCTCAAGACCACCATTCGAACAACCGCCACACCTGAGGGAACAAATTCTTCAAGATGAGTAGAGATTTGGAAAATCGATGGAAGTTGAAGAAAACACTTCCCATGCAAAAAGTGACTCGAATGTGGGATCCAAGAAAAGTCATCCCACAGACTAATACTTCTCCAAGTTATATTATTAACTCAGATCCAGTGGGGCAAAAAACTAAGTTCATGAAGGAACATTCCATGATAGGGAAATTTTTGGGACTTTGGCCCTAAGAATGGTATTTGATCAAATGGATCAAGGCTTGGTAAGAAAAAAGGAAGAGAAGAGTAAGAAAAAAGAGGGATTTACCAAAGTATAGAGATGCAAGAAACCTAATCCAAGAAATCCTAGCCCAATACAAAGAAAGAAGCCTCCCACCAACAACTCTTTTGACATTCTCAACAAACTTCCTGATACCCAAGAGGTGGAAAACCTGCACCAACATGAAAACAGAGAAAGCACCAAGGGAAACTCCAAGCAGATTCTAGAGCCAATCCTGGAGAAAATAATACCACCAAACTCTCCTACCCAGAGGGCACTGGACCAACCAATATGAGAGGGGGAATACCTGGAAATGTTGGTCGATGAAAAATAATTAGCTAATATTGATCTAGATTTACTAGAGTAGGATTAGAACAAGAAAGAGCTACAATCCTTCCCTCCTGAGAAGTTGTAAAAGGTTCAAAAATTATATACTAACTCCACAGCGGGTGATACATCTAAATCTGGGGGAGGATTGGGAATCCATATGGACCCCATAAAAACAACCAGAAAATTCCCAAGGAAATAAAACTAGGAGGTCGTAAGTCAGCACAACAACTGATCCGTGAGGTGGGAAACTTTATGATCAACTCGGGATAGATCCAAAATCTCATGGAGGGATTCTTCTCACCCCCCCTCCTTTATCATCATGAATATTATCTCTTGGAATGTAAGAGGCCTAAATGGGAGAAAAAAGAAAAGATCTCTCTACAACTGTATAATGGTAGAGGAGTTGAATATACTATTTATTCAAGAGACAAAATGCATGGGCACCATGGAAGAAGAGATATTTGCAAGGTGCTAGATGTAGAGAAGTTCTATATTTAATGAATCTAATGGTGTGGTGGGTGGATTAGCCATCTTGGATAGTTATTTTGGATAGCTTTTACTCCACTACCTAAGCGATAACAACAGATTATCGTGCCATTGGATCCAACAGGGGGTGTCATCATAAATTTCTATGGCCCCCAATCACCACTAGAAAAATATATTTTTTTGCAAAATTTCAAATCCTTGGGTAATCTTGTGGGTCAGCAAAGATGGATAATTGGAGGAGATATAAACATTATCATCTCCTTTGGATAAAAGAGAGGTGGAACTAGAATATTGGAAAAGGACGGTAAAAACTTTTGAAATCTCATAGAAGACCTACATCTGATAGACATTGAAGCGCAAAATTACATTTTAACATGGACCAACAAGCGCGTTGGTACCCAACTTGTATCTTGTTAGTTGTATTGCTTCTTTATATTAGAATACCTCATGCTGGAAGGTCCTATGATAGAAGGTCCTATGCTAGAGGAAAATATTCTCCCCAAATCAAGATAAAACCAATGGCCAATTCAATTCTGGATTGATACCACCTATGCCCCTAAATTCAATCCTTTTCGATTTGAAAAATGTTGGCTCACTCACCCATATTCTCAAGAGATATCATGTACATATTTCAACAAAAAATATATAATTTCAAGCAGTTTCTACGAGAATGGAACAAAAATGTGTTTGGTAATATTTTTTAGGCCCAAAGATCAATTGAGCAATTCCTAGAGGAGATTCAGAAAGAATTAATTTCGCAAGGCCCTGTTAGTCACCATTAATTTTTTTATGTGAAATCAAGATTTTGGGATCCAACGAGACGCTAAATTGGTTTGGAATCCTGATAAACTAGGGGAGGGGCTAAATCTGGTACGAAAAGGATAAATCTAGCAGGAGCGCTAAGCTGATGGGAGTCGACGCGTCACAGATCGTGACCTCTCAATATCGATAGTCAAGGATGATTTCAGGGGGAGAAATTGCGTGGAGGTTAATTTTGGAAAGAGGGCCAAAATTTAAACAGTGGTTTTCGAACGGGGATACGTGGTCCTACCAGGTGCATTTCTGGGTGAAAAGCAAGTTTCCCTAAACAACTTCCTCCCACCCCCAAAATTTGGAAAAGTATAAAAGGACATTTGTTATGTATTTTATTATTATTTTGAACACTAGACCATTTGAAACATGGTATGACCACCCTTGTTCAACTGCAACTCAACAATACACCAATTGCATGCCATTTCCTCTATTTTCCAGGTATTTTTCATCGCAACCATGGATCCTATCATAAATTCAGTAACAGAAAAAGATCATGTGGAGAATGAAGAAGCCATAATTGATTGAGATTCAGACATTTTTGATATCGAAATCACCATTTCTCCCATCTCTTTGTCCAAAAGAAACATGTATGATAAAGTAGGAAGGTGTATATCGTTCCTTGAAGTAGTCCATGCCACCATAGTCCCTTATGTTTTCAAAATCTCTTTCCCTTTTCTGGAATTTATACGTTGGTGCATTGAACAATATTCACATGAAGAAAGAGTCGTCATGAATAAACAAGGATCCGAGGCCATGTGTAGGGTAGAGAGTCTATCAATTCGAGATTCCCTCAGTATACCAGAGTCTTTCTCTGCAATGTCCAAGCCTTTTAATGAACAAAATCTAATTAGGGTATACAGAGAATGTCCATCAGAGGTTTGAGATCTGTTTTTGCAGAAAATGGTCAAACCATAACATTTTTCAGAGGGTCTTTCTTTGCCAATGAATGTGAGTATAATAATTATTAAAGTCCAATGGGCTTGTTCCCTTTTGAGTCAAATATTAGGTCTAGACAATGAAAAACATGTGGTCGAAGTCATGCTCAATTTCCTTTTGAACTTTTTTTAATTTAGAGTCTAGTCTGTCAGTCCACATCAGTTTGGATCAATTCCTAGCTAACAATATCTATAAACAACTAGTGAATTTTCGCTCTATAAGGAATTTCATATATTACACCTATTTGCTGAAGATTTTTCTGGAAACCAATAAGAGATAATTTCCTGAAGAAACATTTGTATAAACTGAATGTAAAAGGATTACATTTCTTATCTTTATAAACAAAGTCATGTCCAGAGTTTACAGTTTGATTTTCAACACCAACCTACCTAGAGTTTTGGATGACATGAGGAGCTATCTATAGCCGAATCCAGAGAACAGAGTGGGGGATTGGGTACTATTCATTCACTCAACAGTAATATGGGTATATGGTTGTCATGAATCCCCCTATCTATTGCCTATTTTTCTGACCCCAAGAGTCTTTTCCCTTGAATTCATCGGGAAGAGAATTATATCTTAGACAAATCATTTCCTAAAGTTGCGCAAAGCCTTCAACCTCAAATTCCATTTTATCATTGGCCCCTTCATTGTCAAAACTAGATCATGCTTATCTCAGATTCAAGCAAAGCTCAAAGAAATTGGTATTGCACCACTACAGGGAATAAGATATGATCCACACCAAATCATATCCAAGAGAAGATTGATGAAAAAAGAGACCCCTTATGAGAAGGAACAGGTTGAGGGTTTTGATAAGCTAGAAAACCTAGAACTCTGTGTTGATATGGAAGCAATCTTGCAACCAACTCAAACACAACAAGTGGAGGAAACCTTGTAACAAAGTCAAACACAACAATATCCTTAGAAACTGATATTCAAAGTGCCTAAGATGAGTGTTTACAGCAAGAGAAGCAATTCAAAGGCCATGGGCACCAGTGATCAACAGATTGCTCCTAAGAAGATGAATATTTCATAGTCTCCACAGATATTAAATTGGATTTAGAGGAGGAAGAGCCCAAAGAACAAATAAATATAGATATTGTGGAAAGTGGCACTATCACTGTAGAGGTTGAAAAGGAAAGAAAACTCCAAAGTGAAGGCATCTCAAGAACCTTTAGTAGCAAGAAAGACATATTTGATAAAACATCTGAAGCAAATTATCAATCTAAAGAATATTTGGCAAAAAAGTATGCTGAGAAGGGAAACATAGCTCTTGGTGAGATGAGGGATTTAATCCCCAAAGTGGAAAATATTTCTCATCGTAAATATTATATGTTCACAGTAAGGGATGTTGAGAAGAGGACCTTTAACATTACAGTTGCAAATGAAGACAAAGTATATGAGATTAAGATAAGGTATGACAACATCAATGCTTTAGAAAAGGTCAAATTCCATAAGAACACCAATGATATGTTGTATTTTGTTTACGTAAGTTTAATCTTGAAGAATTCAAAGCTGTCATCTTATGTAATGAAATTGGAAGGGCACTTGAGGCAAGAAAAATCATCTAGCAGAGCTTGTCAGACTCAAGTCAAGAGGCTGGAATTTGAAGGCCCCCAAGGGGTGAAATCCTCATTGGATGAAAAACACAAATTGATTCAAATATTGAAGAAGAAATTGAAAATGTATGCTACAGAGTATCCACAAACAACATAATTGGTTGCTCTAGAAAATGAAAATGAGACACTTCTTCAAGAGGCATTGTACTACAAGGCTAGGGCGTTGTAGCTAGAACACAAAAGGGTGAAGTGAAGGACTTAGTTTTACATGGCTGTAGTTTACCTCCTATTGCAGAAGCTGGGCCAAACACTGAAGGACTTGTCCAAGATATGTCACAAGTTAGCTTGAAAGAAGGAGAAAGCAAAGGGATAAAAGGAAGAACGAAGAAATTGATGCAGGAGATGTAGGCAAAGGATGAAAGAATGGATCAATTACAAAAGGAGAATGAAGTCCTGCATGAAAGGATAGATAAGTTGAAGATGAGATAAAGAGGAAATGGTTTGTTCCAGGGGGCCAAGCATATAATCTAGGACTCTATAGCTACTGAGGCTACCAAGTTCAGAGTGTATTTGAATTTCATCAATGATAAAGACAACATAGCCATCACAACCAGAAGAAGGTGCACTGTTGTGAATGAAAATTTAGAAAAGAAACCATCAGAATGGGCCCAAAATTCCATAAATATACTCAACTTCATTCCTACAGCATGACTTTAGACTATTGGAGTTAAATACATAACTACATTGATTTTCTGGGCTAGGAGGATTATTGATAAACATAACCTGTTGAAATTAGTCCAAACAAAAGCAACATAGATGGAGCAAAGTGTGAAAGAGTTCAAGGATTTGTTTGAAGAATTGTTCATCAAAGGCCTTCCACCATTTTGGGATGGCAAAGGAAAATTGTATGAATAGGAAGAATACAATGATTGCCTCACTCCGTACAAAATGGATCACTACAAGTTCGAAACCGTGGAGGAAAATATTAAAGGAGCTACACTAGTTGAACATCTGATCACTGACTTTGAGAATCTCAATCAGTTCAAAGCAATCAAAATTGGACTACCATTCGTGACATATGCTTCCTGCATTGACCTAGAGATCATGATCAAATAAATGATAGATTATGATATCCCCTCTGACTTGCAATGGAAGGAGATAGTATGACTGGGTAAGACAAAGTGCAATTTTCCAAGGTCCACTAGATGATGTCTAGATGTCACTGAAGATGACAGATCAGGTGGAATACCAGAGTAGAACAAGTGGCAAAGAATAGGATTGAAGAGTCAAAGGAGTCAGAAGCCAAATCATGGAATGTTTTCTTGCTAATCATTGTAATCGATTTCAAAACCAAAATTGTCCCTTGTAATTATTGTAATCAGTTTCAGAAACCAAAATGTTTCATTTTAATCATTGTAATTGGTTTCAAACCAAAGGAAATCATCTTGTATAAATATTAGGAGTTCCAAATGTACTAGAGTTGGCAGAAGTGCAAGGGCATGATCTTAGCTACTTGGAACTTGAATGTAATTTTCTGAAGCTGAATAGAATACACATGCAGAAGTCTTAAAGTTTCCATGAAAGATTCTAATGGTGGTGATCTCAGTTTTGTTTCCTCTCTTTGTATGTATTTCCTGTATGCTTAAATTCCATTTTCACTGTATTTTTTTTTAAATTGGATAGTTAAAAGGAAAATAATTCATCTTGTGATGCCAATGGCTTAAGAAATTTAAATCGTGTTAAGTTATTCCTAACTAGTATCAGAATTCATTTATCTAATTCTCTAATATAGTTATATGTTTTTCCCTTTATTCTTACACTCTGCAAATTTACAAATTATAACTCATATTTATCGATTCATTCAGACTTTATCCTATGGAGAGTTTTATCAACCAGTTAGTGCCTCCATTCATTTTTAGAAGTTTGACTCCATATCCCTAAGTGTCCATCCTCTTCCTTGCCAGCAAAATTATAAAAATCCCTTTTAAAACAAAAAAACCTAGCCATTGAATTGTTAAAGAAAACTCCTTTATTAAAGACCAAGTGACAGGAGAGAGTCCTATTTGAGCTGAGCAGGATAATACCCAACTCTAAAGTTGGTTTGTAGGTTACCTCTGTCATTTGTTTTATCATCTGAACAAATTTACAGAGTGCTAACATTTTGTCGCCACTGATGGGGATCAAAAGTAAAATCTTCCTTGGGAAAAGAACGACTTAAATATTCAGATTTGATTCTTGAGGGTGATAGTAAATCAAACACCTTATTGCCTGAGACTAAATTTACCCTGGTGATTCCATTATAAATATACCAGTAGCATAACATAGTTTGAGTGAGAAATCCTAGCTCCCAAGAGAATTCATACCAGGAGAAATCTAGACCCCGAAGCAATAACCCCTGTGTCTAATCTTGAGAAAGTTGTACACAAGAGAAAAGAAAGGCCAATAAGCCTCGTTTTGTGTTTAGAAAAATATCTATCTTTTCCCAAAGATGGAGTAAAAATCATTGTAGACCTTGATTTTGATTTGAAATTTGAGCAAACTCTGTTCAAAACTAAATCTAAGTCCATCTTCAATGAAATCATCTTTGATGAGAAGAGGTTCCAAGATTTGGTTTAGCTTCCTCTATTAAACCTCTTGTGATTCCTATTATTTGTCTAGCAGTCCTTCTCAGGTTGTAGCTTGAAAAATCCTAGTAACTTAAAGTATGATTGATTTTGTGTTTATGTTTGGATCAAATGGGATAACTGTTTCTGAATAAATCCGTGAGTGCGGACACAAACCGATCTCCCTAGATCTACCTGGATCTAGAACAAAACAGGACAGAATAATACACTTTCCCTAGATCTAGCCTATTGAATGAACTAAGAGGTAAGGATTATGGACATACCTTATGAACACTTTCCTTAGGTCTCTGTTGTTCCAAGATTTGCTCCAATGCTCTTGCACCGTTCAGATCACAAAAGTACAAACCAATCGAAGTAAAGGCAGATTAATATATTCAATAGCTAGTCTATACATATGATCAATGAGTTATGTAATAAAGTGACATCATCTTTATTGGAAAGGGACATATTGCTATATTGAATTAATTGAAAGTGAAACTTACAACCTGAGCCTTGATGTCGTAGGTCTCCTTTCGATGGCTCCTAGCTCTGACACACACACTTGCTCATGCATGAAGAAAATCAACCACTTTTGATGACCTTGCTGTTGTCTCTAGCTGTTGTAGCATCAGTCCTCCATACAGTCTTGTACTAATTCTCCAATCAATCTCTTGCTAGTTTTCTTCTAACCTTTTCCATGAGAAATCTCCTCAATATATAGGAGAAAATAGTTTAGTTACTTGGATAGGAAATGATCCCAATATATCTGGAATGCCAGCACCTGAACAACCATTCGAAGCCAACTCATGCTTCTAGAAGACCTCCTTCTAGAAGATTCAAGATTTTTATCTTTTTCTTTCCTTTGGAACATGTTCGCACCCTGATAGTTAGGTACAGTGCGAACCATTCACACCCTAGCTTAATGCAACCTGCGAGAATCATGCATTCTCGTAGGCAGATATATAGGTGACCTGCGAACATCCCTTAAAAGCATGATTTCTGGAAGCAGACAAATGTAACTTTTCTCAGGAAAGTATTCTTAGTGAAGAGCTTGATTTTCCATCATCATAACATTATCACAACATCATCACGATGACCAAAATCATGGATAACAGAATTCCCCCCAAAGTCTGAGAGTGGAATCAGTGACAGTTGATAGACTTTGTAAGCTGCATATGTGTGTCAAGAACCAAGAGCACATCTAATCAGAGACCTGCAAACATCCAAGCATCAACATATATCATGTATCCCAATTCCTGAGGTAGGCATTCCCATACTCAGATCATAGACTGATGACATCATAAACAAAGGTCATGGACACCAATCATACACTGTGGATCCATGCATTCATAATATAGCATAGCCATCTGAATACATTGTGGATCTGTGTGACAAATTTTCAATCAAGAGGACATAGCCACGAAACATACACAGTGGATCTATGTGTCGCAAATCATACATATACTCCATGGCAACCTAGATCACTAAGATAATATCCAGGGTCTTCAATCTCATCACCCAAAGTACAAATCTAACCATGTGATTACATGTGTCGAAGTCGAACATGGCAGAAACCACTTGATTACCAGCCATTGATGCAATCGTTAACAAGTGCGAGGGAAATCACCATTTATGTCAATGACTCCCAAGGTACTACAGTACAATCCATCGACTATGAATAAATGAGTTGATGTCGAACACCCGATAGAATCTCTCGATCAACGGTCAATGATGTAAACCCACTGTCGAAAGAGAGGAACTCGCCATTGAGGCATGCAAGCTCCAAGGTACTGAATAATTTCTAAGCCTTGATTCCGGATAATGTGCTGAAGTCGACGGAACAAGACTCGTCACAGGAGGGCCTTGATGTATCCCCCATCAATGACATGAAATGAGTAACAGAGTTTGAATGTGAAACATAATTTGTGGCAATTGGACTTTGGACACAGGGAAGGCGGACATGAAATGAATGGATAACTGCAGATGGCCGACTCAAACAGAGACTTTAGATGGATTGCTCTTGAACATATGAATGACACGACCAATGATTTGGCAGCATTGACTCAAAGACGACACATGGAAAGACCTTGTTATCAAATCGAATGAGAGACAAATGGATTTCCCAAACCG
>JZKD02S1942231.1:119676-141517 GCA_000966675.3 Picea glauca
TATACGTCTTTTTCAAATACTTCAATAAACTCTAAAATTTGATTTTCAATGTCTTTGAAAAAGCAAAAACAAAAACTTGAAAGAAAACTGGTTGTTCACTTTCCAAGAAGAACTCCGATCAATGAGAAAAGAAAATCAAACCATAAAGACTCAAACAAAAACAACCCAACCAAAACTTTCAATAAAAGTAAAAACCAAAAGCAAACTAATGAGTTCCTCAATGCAAATGAAAAATGTTCTTTCGAACCACCAAACAAGTGAGAAATGCCAAGCACTTGACTCTCTACCAATCACTGGTCCTCAGCCAATCATACAGACTCAACTCCAGAAGTCAGAGAGAAAGAAAATGCCGAACAGAGCCAAGAAACGACAGTCAAGCTACCAAAGGCAAGAAAGACCTAGAAACCCTAAATCTGTTCAAGCAAGAAAACTACAGCAAGAGATGTATAAGTCAATGACCCAATAAGCCAAAAAGACATAATTCAACTATTCTGAGCAATTGAAAAAGTCAAAAATCAATTTCCAAAATTTCAAAAATCTTGCTCGTAGGCAAGCAGTGTTACACAGTGCGAGAAGATAGGATTCACGCAGGCCACTTTGAAGCAAAGTGCGAGGTGTTCGCACTGGACCCTATATGTAGGGTGCGAACTTGACTGGTTCTCGCAGGCTGTCAATGGACACAGTGCGAGAACTCCTAAAGATAATAAAATTTTTGAAAATGCAAGCAAAATTTAAACTGGCTTATAGACCCAGAAGGTCTCTTAGGGTATCCTGAGGACTCAGACACTGAAAAAATAGGAGAAAAAAGCAAATAGAGAAAATGGCCACAAGAAATGCAAAAACCATAAAGAAAAAGGGAATAGGTCTCCCCAGTGGAGTCGCCAATTTTGTTTTTGGATAAATTTGTGAGTGCGAACACAAACCGATCTCCCTAGATCCACCTGGATCTAGAGCAAAATAGGACAGAATAATACACTTTCCCTAGATCTAGCCTATTGAATGAACTAAGAGGTAAGGATTATGGACATACCTTATGAACACTTTCCTTAGGTCTTTGTTGTTCCAAGCTTTGCTCCAATGCTCTTGCACCATTCAGATCACAACAATACAAACCAATCGAAGTAAAGGCAGATTAATATATTCAATAGCTAGTCTACACATATGATCAAGGAGTTATGTAATAAAGTGACATCATCTTTATGGGAAAGGGACATATTGCTGTATTGAATTAATTGAAAGTGAAACTTACAACCTGGGCCTTGATGTCGTAGGTCTCCTTTCGATGGCTCCTAGCTCTGACACACACACTTGCTCATGCATGAAGAAAATCAACCACTTTTGATGACCTTGTTGTTGTCTCTAGTTGTTGTAGCATCAGTCCTCCATACAGTCTTGTACTAATTCTCCAATCAATCTCTTGCTAGTTTGCTTCTAACCTTTTCCATGAGCAATCTCCTCAATATATAGGAGAAAATAGTTTAGTTACTTGGATAGGAAATGATCCCAAGATATCTAGAATGACAGCACCTGAACAACCATTCGAAGCCAACTCATGCTTCTAGAAGATCCCCTTCTAGAAGATTCAAGATTTTTATCTTTTTCTTTCCTTTGGAACATGTTCGCACCCTGATAGTTAGGTACAGTGCGAACCATTCGTACCCTAGATTAATGCAGCCTGCGAGAATCAGACATTCTCGCAGGTAGATATATAGGTGGCCTGCGAACATCCCTTAAAAGCATGATTTCTGGAAGCAGACAAATGTAACTTTTCTCAGGAAAGTATTCTTAGTGAAGGGCTTGATTTTCCATCATCACGATGACCAAAATCGTGGATAACAATAACTGACCCACTGGATTGTTATCAAGATAGTCAAATGTATATAACCTAATGAGACAATGCTTTCAAGAATCAATGATAAGATAGATAGCTTAAATGGTGGATGAAGAAGGCTATGCTTCTTAACTAGAACACACATGTGATGGGTCAAATAAGATAGTATAGATTCCTTATTAAATCATGGTTTATGAATTGAATAAGTGAGATAACAATCACTAGCAATTAAGATAAACATGGATCTATAATAATAAACAAAGTACAGAAAGAGAAAGGTAATGGCAATCTGACATCAATAATGAAGGAACTTGTGATTTGTATTATATATATTAAAGTCTATTACAATAGAAACATGGTATCTGTATCCAGACTTGAACCTCTGGTCTATAAAATTGACTGGATTTATAGCCTTTACAAGCAGTTTCAGATCCTGAGAAATTGGATCTGAAATACTAATAATAGAAAATTGTTACAACAATATTTCAAAGAGTATGGATCTAGTCCATTTCTAGAATTCGATTTGTCTTCAATCCTCTAAGTCTTCGACAACCACATGAAGGTCCCGATGTATGATGATAAGGCTGGTGTCTTTCTTCAACAACTGGATATGTTCCTCAAGAACTGTAAGCAATCTTCAACAATGATAGGCTAATAATCAACCTATCTACCTTGTTCAATGCCTCAAAACTCTGAAACAAGATTCCAAAATGTATGGAGCAATTTATTTGAAATTTCCTTATGCTTCGTCACCGAAAATCCCCTTTTCTCGAGCTCTAGATCTTCAAAAAAATTTTCCTACGGTTTTGACAACTTTTTTGTCTCGAAAAATGAAAGTTAGTTGTCGAAAGCCATGATTTTCGGCAGCTTACTGTGTGTTGTTATGTCGATTATGCTGTCGAAAATCCTGGGTTTGCCAAAAAAGATAAACACTTTAAAAATGAGTCTTCTCCTTGGTTGTTTTAATTAATCCTCTTGCAAGTTTAAAGCAACCTGTGCTAGAACTTGCAAATCTGGTGTGTAGCAATTATAGCTTTCAACCTTTTGACTTTTATCTTCAAACACTTGGCTAATATCCATAAACTGTTATAGTCATTTATGATCCTCTTCTTATTCTTCTTTTCCTTTACACTTTTAAGTGCCAGGATTTCAAAGTTTGCATTGGTTTCTACAAAATTCTTTGATAAAGTCTCATATCTAGCCTTTATCACCCTCTCTAGCACTTCCTGCTATGCTATTTTCTCCTTCAGTTTCTTAATCTTCTGTGATTTATTAGATTTTTTTATTTCTTGAGGTTTCACCTTCCTCATAACCTATGAACATCTTAGTTTCTAGTGCTTGTTCCATAGAAAAATCTGTGTTCTGATCAGTAGGGACTTCTTCTTTGTTTGACTTAGAATCAGAGTCTGAGTAGGGTAGGTTTAGCACATTTGTTTGCTTGGTTTGTTGAGTTGAATCTTGCTCTGCAACTTCCTTGAAGACCAACTTATTCTTTGCCTTCTTGACCCTTGAGTTGGATGTTGGTTCTTCTGGGAGATCATGGTTGACGACTCTCCTCTTCCGACTGCTCTGAAGATTTGGTGACTTTTTGCTTGATTTCTTTTTTCCTTTGTTAGGTTGAGTCTCTAACTCAAAACCTCCTCAAAACAGAAAGTGTTCCCATGTTATTTCCCTCTTCCTCAATTCTTCTACAATAATCATTTTGATCAAGCCAAAATGAAACAAGGCATTCTGGATATTGTCAGGTTTAGTTTGAACCTTGCGTGACATCTTTGTTAGGCTCCTGTGAAGATAGTATGGCAGATTTAGAGGAACCTTGCCTGTAAAGTGGTCCATGAGTTTGAAAAGGTATAACATGACCCTATCATATCTTTCCTCTATAGTTATATATAATTGTATGGCTTTGAGAAGAGCCGACCACTTCTCCTCCAGATAAGAAGTGGGGATATCCCTGTTCCAGGTGATGTCTTGGAATTCAGGCTTTAAATAAGGTCTGAACTCCAAATTCTTGGTGACTGTGGTCTTGAACCATTTTTTCCCTGTTCTTGGCATGCCTATAGTAGAGGCTATGTCTTCTTCATCGAATTGTATCTCCAAAGGGACAATTGTGGCTTTGCTTCCATCATATGATTTTGCAAAGGCTTATGTGACACCCTGGTGGTATACTTCCTATAACTTTTCCACATAAGTGAGACAACCTGCATCTGAGAAATATTGACGAATCTATGGATGAGATTGTAGATATTGTATACTATCTAACTCCTTCCTGAGAAGTGGACCACCTTGTTTCTTACCCATATGCAAAACACAAGTTAATTTGTAGAAACCTGAAACAGAGAAATTACCAATGGAAGAAACCTGCTGGCGATGAAGAATGAACTTTGTATGATTAAATGGTGGGAAGAAAATGTTGTTTATAGGCATTCAAAATTTGTGGGATTGAATTTGAATGATAGCCATAATGTTGATGTGGACAAGATCTAGCGACAAGCAAGTGAAATGTAATGGTGGCTGGATAAGCTTCAGATTTGATAATACTTCACACCTTCACATAGGCGACATAACTGAATTTAGAATGATTATTCCATAACCGGTGATAAGATTGTGTAAACGTGCCAAGAAAATTTCCAAACTCCCATAAAGACGGTCATCATTTCTTCATGACATGTGTACCCCTTTTTCCCTTTCGGACTCCTAAAGAGGTGATGCCTAAAACCACTTATGCACTTTTGAGGGCTCTTTCATGTTTCAAACTACTTCTTTTGCTGTTGGAAGATTGAACTTTCGGTGACTCATCTTCAACTTTTAAACAATGGTTAGTTGGCAAAAAGGATTTTCTTTGATTTTTGAAAGTAATACAAAATAATCGATTTATTTTGAAATTTATCACCATGGAAAATTTGACCATCCATGGCTAGGTCCTTTAAAAATTGTGGCATACCATGGAAATAATGCCTATCTGCTATAGGAACATAATAGAGATCTCATTGGTGGAAGACCTGTGAATGGAAGATTTCTCAAGCATTATCTCGCTTAAAGGAAATTTCACCCTTTCCATTCATTGTATATAACCATTTTTGTTTTTCAGTTGAAACAATTGAAATCAAATCAACAGAAATTGAAGCCCGAAGCGAAGGCCCTAAGTTATGCTGAGTATAATTTGAGTTATGTGAATGAAGTTTTTTGAATAAGATGTTGATTAATTTAGTTGCATGAGTGAAATAAATCCCAATGGACAGGCACTTAGTTTGTCGTTGTTTTCTATCTCGCTGGGAGGATAGCATCCCCAGTTGGAGCCCATGTTAGTCACCATTAATTTTTTTATGTGAAATCAATATTTCAGGATCTAGCGAGACACTAAATTGGTTTGGAAGCCTGATAAACCAGAGAAGGGGATAAATCTAGCAGGGAAATGCTAAATCTACCAGGAGCGCTAAGATGATGGGACTCGATGCATCACATATCACGATCTCTCAAGCTCGATGACGAAGAATGATTTCGGGGGAATAAACTGCAAAGAGGTTAGTTTTGGAAAGAAAGCAAAGATTGAAACCATGGTTTTTGATGGGGGAGATGTGGCGCCACCAGGTGCATGTTGGGGTGAAAATCAAGTTGCCCCAAAACACTTCCTCAAGCCCCCGAAATTTGGAAAAGGATAAAAGGGAATTTTTTTATGTATTTTGTTATTATTTCGAACACTGGACCATTTGAAACTTAGCGCGAGCACCCTCATTCAACTGCATCTCAACAGTACGGAAATTGCATGCCATTTCCACTCTTTTCGAGGTATTTTTCATCGCAACCATGGATCCTATCATAACTTTCACTAACAAAAAAATATCCTGTGGCGAATGAAGAAGCCCTAATTGACTGATATTCATACATTTTTGATACCGAAATCACCATTTCTCCCATATCTGTGTCCAAAACAAACCTGTCTGATAAAGTAGGAAGGTGTATACCATTTTTTGAAGCAGTCTAGGCCACCATAGTCCCTTATGTTATTGAAATTGCTTTCCCTTTTAACGAATTTATAAGTTGGTGCGTCAAACAATATTCACATGAAGAAAAAGTCATCGTGAATAAACAAGGATCTGAGGTCATGTGTAGGGTAGAGATTCTATGAATTCAAGATTCACTCGGTATATCAGAGTCTTTCTCCACAATGTCTAAACCTTTCAATGAAGAAAAGATAATTAAGGTATACAAAGAATGTCCATCAGAGGTCCGAGACCTATTTTTGCAGACAATAGTCAAACCATAACATTTTTCAAAGGGTCTGTCTTTGCCAATGGATGTGAGTATAATGGTTATTGAATTCTAATGGGTTTGTTCCCTTTTGAGTCAAATCTTAGGTATAGACAATGAAAAACATGTGGTTGAAGACATGCTTGGTTTCCTTTTGACCTTTTTAAATTTAGAGTCTGGTTGTCAACCCACATCAGTTTTGATCAATTGCTAGCTGATAATATCCATAAACAAGTAGTGAATTTTCTCTCTCTAAGAAATTTTAGATATTACACCTATTTTCTGAAGATTTTTCTGGAAACCAATAAGAGACAATTTCCTGAAGCATCATTTGTATCAACTGAATGTAAAAGGATTACATTTCTTATCTTCATAAACAAAGTCATGTCCATAGTTTACAGTTTGATTTTCAACACTAGCCTACCTAGAGTTTTGGATGACATGAGGAGCTATATACAACCAAATCCAGAGAAAAGAGTGGAGAATTGGGTTCTATTCATGCAGTCAACAATAATCTAGTTTTATGGTTGTCATGAATCCCCCTATCTATTGCCTATTTTCTGACCCCAAGAGTCTTTTCCCTTGAATTCATCAAGCATAGAATTATATATGAGACATAGCATTTCCTCAAGTTGTGCAAAGCCTCCAACCTCAAATTCCCTTTTATCATTGGCCCCTTCATTGTCAAAACTAGATCATGCTTATCCCAGATTCAAGCAAAGATCAGAGAGATTGGTTTTGCACAGCGATAGGGAAGAAGATATGGTCCACACCAAATCATATCCAAGAGAATATTGATGAACAAACAAGCCCCTTATGAGCATGATCAGGTTGAGGGTTTTGATAAGATGGAAAACCTAGAAGTTTGTGTTGATATGGAAGAAACACTGCAACCAACTCAAACACAACAAGTGGAGGAAACCCTGCAACAAATTCAAACACAATAAGCTCCTCATAAGATGATAGTCAAAGTTCCTAAGATGAGTGTTTACAGCAAGAGAAGTAGTTCAAAGGCCATGGGCACTAGTAATCAACAAAATACTCCTAATAAGATGAATATTTCACAGTCTCCACAAATAGTGGATTTAGAGGAGGAAGAGTCCAAAGAACAAGTAAATCTAGATATGGTGGAAAGTGGAAATAGCACTGTAGAGGATGAAAAGGAAAGAAAAATCCAAATTCAAGGTAGCTCAAGAACCTTTAGCAGCAAGAAAAATATTTTTGATAAAAAAATTGAAGCAGCTTATCAATCTAAAGAATATTTGGCAAAAAAGTATGATGAGAAGGGAAACATAGCTCTGGGTGAGATGAAGGATTTAGTCCCTGAAGTGGAAAATATTTCGCAGCATAAATCTTCTCTATTCACAGTAAAGGATGTTGAGAAGGGGAACTTTAACATTGCAGTTGTAGATGAAGACAAAGTATCTGAGATCAAGATAAGGTATGACAACATCAGTGCTCTAGACAAGGTCAAATTCCATAAGAACACCAGTGATATGTTGTATTTTGATTACCTAAGTTTAAGCTTGAAGAATTCAAAGCTACCATATTATGCAATGAATCCGGAAGGGAAATTGGGGAAAGAAAAATCATCTAGTAGAGCTTATAAGACTCAGTTCAAGAGGCTAGAATCTGAAGGCCCCCAAGGGGTGAAATCATCATTGGATGAAAAACACAAATCGATTCAAATATTGAAGAAAAAATTGAAAATGTCTGCTCTAGAGAATCCACAAACAACATAATTGGTTTCTCTAGAAAAAGAAAATGATACACTTCGTCAAGAGACATTGGACTACAAGAATAAGGCGTTGTAACTAGAACAAGAAAGGTTGAAGTGGTCACTAGAGCAGAGATAATTGCTAAACAGGGTTGTAGTTTTACCTCCTTCTATAGAAGCTGGGCCAAACACTGAAGGAGTTGTCCAGCCTATGTCACAATTTATCCTGAAAGAAGGAGAAATCAAAGGGCTAAAAGGAAGCATAGAGAAGTTGAGGTAGGAGATGGAGACAAAGGATGAAAGAATGGCTCAATTTCAAAAGGAGAATGAAGTCTTGTAGGAAATGATAGATAAGTTGAACATGAGATTAAGAGGAAAAGATCTGTTGTAGTGGGCCAAGCATATCATCTGGTACTCTATAGTTGCTGAGGCTTCCAAGTTGAGAGTGTATTTGAATTTCATCAATGATAAAGACAACATAACCATCACAACTAGAACTAGGTGCACTGTTGTGAATGAAACTTTAGTAAAGAAACCATCAGAATGGGCCCAAAACTCCAGAAATATAATCAACTCCATTCCTACTGCAAACCTTCAAACTATTGGAGTTAAATACAGAACTACATTTATTGTATGGGCCAAGAGGGTTATTGCTAAAAATAACCTGTTGAAATCAGTCCAAACAAAGGCAACACAGATGGAGCAAAGTGTGCAAAATTTCAAGAATTTGTTTGAAGAATTATTCATCAAAGGCCTTCCACCATTTTGGGATGGGAAAGGAAAATTGTATGATCAGGAAGAATACAATTCCCACCTTACTCAATGCAGAATGGAACACTCCAAGATCGAAACCCTCGAGGAAAATATTAAAGGAGCTACTCTAGTTGAACATCTGATTACTGACTTTGAGATTTTGAATCAGTTCAAAGAGGTCAAAATTGGAATACCAGTCATGACATATACTTCCTTCATTGACCTGGAGATCCTAATCAAATAAATGATAGATTATGATATCCCTTCTGACTTGCAATGGAAGGAGATAGTATGAATGGGTAAGACAAAGTGCAGTTTTCTAGGGTCCATTAGATGATGTCCATATGCCACTGAAGATGGCAGTGTTGGTATGTTTACAGGCAAAGTGTGATTGTCATTTATGGAAAGAACAACAACATTGATGGCCTAGTTACAGGCAAGAACAACAACAACGATGGAATGATTACAAGCACAAGATGCAGAGATCAAATCTCAGAAGAAGTAGCACTTTCGGTTCTCAGAAATGCATACAAGTCCCAAAGTCATCAGGACTCGTAGAAGGATCAAAGGTCAAGGCATTTGACACTTAGAAATTATTCCAAGTTGGGAGGAAGCATAAGATCAAGAGGAGGAACGACAATGGCTACTGGATCACCAATCCTGAATACTCGATGACCATTAGATCAATGTCTCGTGACCAGAGGAAGCACAAAGGAGAAGTGCAGATCTAATACATTCGATCTGAGAACCATGGATCAACAGTCGTTGGATCCAGAAATAAATGCATGAAGTTTAATGCTTTGGATGATTGTAGGAGAGAGGACTTGTCAAAGTCCGAAAGTCTTGAAGAAAGCAGAGACCGTCCATCATCAAGACTGACAGGTGGAACATGACCCTCAAATCCGGAGCAAATCACTTTGAGGATTTTTTAGTTTCAGACTTGAAAGACCTGAAGTCCGGAGAGCCAGAGAGATGGAGTAAATGAAAGTTGTCAGATCATTTTGGAGTGGAAGGTCAGGATAAGCTAGAAAAGAAGCATAGCAGAAAGATTGAGCCATCGATATGAGAACATGATTGACAAACAACATTTAGTTTGGGTCTAAAAATTACAAGGAGGTTATTGTTCAGGGATTCTCACTTCAGAAGAGTTGACGACTTGAAAAATCGAAATACCCAATGTCTTGAATGTCGATTTCCCAAAGTGGATATGAGTCGTCTGATCTGAAGATCACCTCAGATGCATTCTCAACCGTTATATCATGGGGAGTTATGAATCTCTAATTTGATGCTCGTAAATATCAGGAAGGTAGGAGCAAAATACCCGAGTTGTTGGGAGGCACAACAATCCTAGCCGTTCATCTGGGAAAGACACATGGTAGCTGATAAAGCAGTTTCGAAGAATCTAGAATCAGGAGTTGGAAGAGTCAGGGTTGGCTTATGTTCAAACACTCGACACGTGAGATCGTGATTTGATCACAACCATCGATCACAGAGAGATATGGATCGTTGGTCTCACAAAGAGTGAGTTCAGAACTCAGAATAAGGGAGGTGCCCTAAGATTCGACATCGCGAGTCATGAAATTGTGAAGAGTGCATAAGTGATCTCGACTGTTGAGTCATGGGAAAAATCAGATCGTTGATCTGAGGTGATTGAAGTCGCATGTTCGGGACTCGGAAGAAGGGAGGTTCTTGAAGATTCATGATCGTGAAATTGAAAAGTGCTCATTGGCCTAGGCCCTGGTCAAATCCAAGGTCACATTAGTGGAGAATAAGGGAGGAGCTAGCATGTTCCTAAGTTCTATTTCATAGATCGTGAGTTGGGAGAATCAAGGCAACTCGCAACAGCAGATCGCGAAACACGAAATCGCGAAGTACCCTTTTGATTGGCCCATGGTCATAGAAAGGTGACATCATCGGAGGATTAAGGGAGGAGCTAGCATGTCACTAGGATCCACATTGAAGATCACCGATATCGCGAAATGACAGTTTGGTTAGGCGTATTTTCACTCTCATGGTCACGTGAAAGGAAGGGGCTTAGCTAGAATAGATAGCGCCCACTACAGAGTTTTTCTCAGGAAGGGAAAAGGCGCCAAAGGGATGAGTGCATAGAGGTTCTCTCTGTAACTAACAAAAAGGACTGATTATAACTGCTAGAACCAGACTGATTGTATCTACCAAAGAATTCGATGAGCCTGAGTGTCATCGCCAAAGGAGCTGAAGAGTCTAGAGGTAACTTCCAGTGGAATGAAGATTCATCATTTAGATAATTGACAGATGGAAAAACATCGAAGACTGTAACTACCAGTGGAATGAAGATTCATCATTTAGACAATTGACAGATGGAAAAGCATCAAACATTGTAACTGCCAGAGAAGGCAAAGAATCTCAGGATAAGACATTAATGATGAACAAACTCAGTATAACCGCTAAAGAAGACGATGAATTGGGTGGATGATTTGGCAAAGGACTTATCATGATAAATATACGTAGAAAAGAGAAGATATGGTTTCTTTAGTTGAGAGTTAACCATGTGGTGAGAAGCATGTTGTGTGTAGCAGATGAAATGCACAGAAGAGGCATAGCACATAGAATTGAAATGATACACAGAGAATAAAGAGAATAAGCATGACATAGAACAAATATGCATATTTGAAAGAGGAAGAGAAAGCTGAGGTGCGCATGCAGAGACAGAGAAGAAGATCATAAATCTCAAGAAGATGTGAGCAACAAGACACCGATGCAGGCAGAGCAGAGCAGTGTAGCAGAAAAATGATGAGACTGGTAAGCCATTGGTAAATATTGTATCACTGTAATAAATTGCAAATATCAAAGATCTATATTTCAAGGTGGTAGGGTGGTGGTAGGGTGGTGCGAAGGAGGAATTTTGTCCTCAGAGTTTTAAGTGGTTTCTTCAACACAGGGAGTTGTATCTTCCATCTGGTTGCAGCCAAAAAAATTAGGGTGGCAGGAAGGTGTAAGGGAGAACTATTGTTCTCTGTTATACAAGTTGGTGCCTGTGTGACTAGAAGTTGGTGCTTCCATCCAGTTGGTGTTGGAACACTCAGGGAGTTGGTTCTTCCTTCTAGTGGGTGCTAGAGAAACTAGAGAGTTGGTGCTCTTAGCAAGTTGTTGCTTGTAAAATAGAGGTTGTAGCCTCAAGAGGAGTTGGAGCTTATAAGAATGATAATGTACAAAAAAGAAAGATTACTTATGATATCAAGAAGAAGAGGTTTTTCCCTTTATGGGTTTCCTCAGGAAATATCTGTCGCTGTATATTTCATGTGTGTTATTGATGTTGAAATTTTCTATTACTTACTTCCTTTCATTATTGTGATCGTCATTGAGTGTTCTGTAAAGAGTTTAAAATGGACATAATTGTTTAAGAACAATATCGACTGATTCACCCTCCCTCTCAGCTGTCCAACAATTAGTATCAGAGCGGGTTCATTTTATCTAAGGGTAGATCCTAGAGCTTAAACATGAATAGCCATGAAGTAACTTCAACCAATAAGGTCCCTGTGTTCAATGGAACAAACTTTGCCTTCTGGAAAGTTAGGATGAGAACCTACATAACGGCTTTAGGTGTAGATGTCTGGGATGTGGTAGAGACTGGTTATGTAAATCTAGTTGTACTAGCTTCTAAGGATGACAAGATAGAATTCAGATTCAATGCTAAGACTATGAATTATATTCTGAGTGGGCTTGTAGAAGCATAATTTGTAAAAATTATGCACTTAGAATTTTCCAAAGATATGTGGGACAAACACATTAGCAGTTATGAAGGTAATGAGAAGGTAAAGGATGCCAAGCTTCAAACCTACAGATTATAGTTTGAACATCTAAAGATGAAAGAGGATGAAACTGTTCGGAAGTACTTTCTGAGAGTTGAATAACTAGTAAATGAAATGATAGGAATTGGCGAAACAATTGAGTATGTCTCTTTAGTTCATAAAATTTTGAGATCGATGCCAAATAGGTTCAACCCAAAGGTCTCTACTATAGAATAAATTAATGATATAAAAGCTCTGTCTATTGACCAAATCCTAGGAACTTTGAATTCCTATGAAATGATAATAGGTAAATATAAACCCACCTCTAGAGAAGCATCATTTAAAGAAGATAAGAATGAGGATTATGAGCCTGATGAAATTGAAGAAAAAATTGTGAGAAGACTAAATAAAGGATCAGGAAAGTACCAAGGTAAATTAACCTTCAAATGTTTCAACTATGGAAATATAGGTCACTTTGCATCTAATTTTCCATACAAGAAGCAGGATCAAAATTCTGAAGGTGAAAAGAAGTACAAACCCAAGAGATTTGGTAAAAAGAAAAGTTTATGTGTAAACAATGATGACTCTTCAGAAGACACAGATAGTGACTCTTCCTGTGAAGATAAGGTTAATGAATTTATTCTTATGGCCAAAGAGGATTATGATAATAAAATCACATGAAGTGATGTTGACGATGAAGCAGTTGTGGTTGAATTGGAAGGAGAACTGCTCAGTGCTTTAGAATAATTTGCTAGACTTGGATCTAAGAAGAAAAAGAAAAAACAATTGTTGATACAGTTCGAGAAAGACAATAAAAAACCTAATGAAGAATTTTCCCTTCTAAAAGTGGAATTAGAAGAGGCAAAGAAAATAGAGGACATTCTGAAACAACAATTATCATAAAAGAAGGGAAGATGTGAAGCCTTCGAAGAAGAGGTAGTAAAAACCAGAAAAGAGATGGAGAAGTTTAAAGCATTGTATCTCCAAAATCTTCCAAGAATTAAAGCCTCCGCAAGAACTAAATTACATTCTGAGAAAACAAAGTTCTCCCTTATTGAATACTGGTTTAGGTTATATAAGTGGTTCAAGCAACAAACTGAAAGAAAGCAAAGATCTAGTAAATATGATCAAGTTCCAAGTCAGCAGACAATCAGACCATGTGAATACTATGTCACCAAAATCTAATAACGACAAGATGATCCCTGATGAAAAACAAGGATATCAGAAGATGGAGCAACAAATGACAAGAAGTCCATCCTTCAGGTACCAAAATCTCTTCCATGGTTACTATTTTTACTATTCTAATTTTGGTCATAAGATTGCAAATTGTCAAATTAAGTTTAGAGACATGCAACTGAGGAGGTCAAGAAACAAACAATCTTTACAACATAGAACTAAGCATCCATTGAGTAGAAAACGCAGCACCAATCACTTTGACATGTTGAACAATGAGATCAAATATTATAACTGTCATAACTTCGACCAAAAAGCTGAAAACTTCCATCTGAAGAAGTACAAGGAAGATCCAAGGATAAATCCCTTAGCTAGAAATGCCAGCACATGGAAAAAGAAAGATAGTGAAAATTTTGGTCTAGTACTTTCATCTCAAAAACAAAAATATCCCTGGTATATAGACAGTGGATGCTCCAAGCACATGACAGGAGACAAGGATACGTTTTTGACTATAAGTAAAAGAAAAACCTGAAATGTAACCTTTAGAAATGATTAACGAGGTAAAATCAAGGGTAAAGGGATGGTGAGTTTAAGTAATGGTAAAGAAAAAGCCTAGGATGTTCTGCTTGTAGATGGGCTGAAACATAATTTGCTCAATGTAAGTCAAATGTGTGATAGAGGATGTGAAGTGGTGTTCACTTCCAAGGATTGTAAGATAAAGTCTGTAGACTTAGGACAAGTGGTGGCTAAAGGCATAAGGAAAGAAAATAATGTATATGTACTGAAAGAAGATAAAGAAGAGTGTCATCTAAGAAAACATGATGAAATATGGTTATGGAATAGGAGACTTGGAAATCTAAAATTTGATCACTTAATCAAGCTCAAAAATATTGAGTCAGTAAAAGATCTTCCAAGAATATCAAAGCCACAAGACTTTGCATGTAAACCCTGCCAAGTAGGAAAGATAACCAGGACACAGTTTAAATCCAAGAGCTCTACTTCAACAGAGAAACCACTCCAATTAGTTCATATGGATTTCTGTGGACCATCAATACAGGAAGGCAAATGGAAGGAAAACTACTTTATGTTGATCATTGATGATCACTCCAGACTTACTTGGGTTGCTTTTCTCAAAGAAAAAGATGAAGCATTTGAGAAATTTAAAATGTTTAAGGCTTTAACTAAGAATCAAACAAGCAATATATTAAAGGTCGTAAGATCAGACAAAGGCAGAGGATTTATATCAAGTGATTTCAAGGAATTTTGTGATAAAAATGGGATCAAAAGAGAATACTCAATCCCAGGAACTCCACAACAAAATGGAGTACTTGAGAGGCAAAACAGAATAGTTCAACAAATGGCCAAGTCAATGATGAATGGGAAGAACATTGGTCAAACTTACTGGGTAGAAGCAATACACACAACAATCCATATTCTTAACAAAGCCCACCTCAAACCACATAGTGACAATACACCTTATGAACTGTGGTATGGAAGACCTACTTTAATCGAACACTTCAAAGTATTCAGAAGTAAGTGCTACATAAAGAATAATAATGAAAACCTTGGCAAGTATGATGACAGGGCCAATGAAGGCATCTTCTTAGGATATGCTACCATTAGTAAAGGATATAGATGCTTTAATAAAAGATTGCATAAATTAGTTGATTGCATTGATTTAAAGGTTGATGAAGGAGTCCCAGTAAGAGAGGTGAGAAACATTGAGTCTACTACAGAGGACAGAGCTGAAACTGAAGACGAACAGGTCCAAGAATCAGATGGAGAAGAGACACCCAGACAAGAAGAGCCAGAACAACAATCAGACTCAAATTCTTCCTCCAGAATTACACAAAAGAATCATCCTAAAAGTTAGATAATTGGTGAGAAAGACAAAGGTGTACAAACTAGGAGAAGGATAATCAAAGAAACCGAGCAATCACATATAGCCTTCATATCCATGGTGGAACACAAGAACTTTAATGAAGCCGGTGAAGATGTAAATTGGTTAAATCAACGAATGAGTAACTAGACCAGAGTGAAAAGAATGACACTTGGGAGTTCGTTCCTAGGCTAGTAAATAAAAATATAATAGGATCAAAATGGGTCTATAAAAATAAGATGAATGAGAAAGGAAATATTTTAAGAAAAAAGGCTAGATTTGTCTGTAAAGGATATGCTCAAATAGAAGAATTGGATTTTGATGAAACATTTGTGCCCATAGCAAGATTAGAAGCTATCAGAATGTTTCTTGCCTATGCTTGTCATAAACAGTTTAAAGTCTATCAAATGGATGTCAAGTTAAATTTTATAAATGGAGATCTAAAGGAAGAAGTCTATATGGAACAACCAGAGGGTTTGCAATTGTTAGATAACCCTAACTTTGTTTGCAAGCTGAAGAAAGGATTATATGGTTTGAAACAAGCTCCTCATGCCTGGTATCACAGACTGGATAAGTATCTTCAAGACAAAGGGTTCAAGTGAGGAACAATTGACAGCAATCTATATATCAAAACATAGGGCGATGATTTTCTCATTGTGTTGGTCTATGTAGATGACATCATATTCAGAAGCAATAATGCTTCATTGGTACAATGGTTTTCTTCTTCCATGCAGTCTGAATTTTAAATGTCTATGATAGGGGAACTATCATTTTTTCTTGGTATACAAATTACTCAGAGGTGTGAAGGATTATTTCTTTCTCAGGAGAAATATCTAAGAGAAATGTTGGAAAGGTTTCAAATGGAAGATTCCACACCTGTGAGCATACCTATGGTCACTTGTTAGCTGTCAAAAGAATATTCAGATACTTGAAAGGAACAATGGACTATGGCCTATGGTATCCTAGGAATCAAATATTTCAACTATCAGTCTATTCAGATGTTGATTGGGATAACTGCGTGGATGAAAGGAAAAGAACAAGTGGAGGTGCATTCTTCTTAGGAGATTCCATTGTATCATGGTTGAGCAAGAAGCAAGGTTCCATTTTGTTATCAACTACAGAAGCTAAGTACATTGCAGCTACCACTTGTTGTACCCAAGTATTGTGGATGATTCAGACACTTGTAGACTTGGAGGTAAAATATATTGCACCGATCCCAATTCATTGTGATAATACCAGTGCAATTAGTGTGTCAAAAAATATTGTCTTTCACTCCAAGACCAAGCATATACCCATCAAGTATCACTTCTTGAGGGAACAGGTAACCAACTCTATGGTTTCTTTGCATTATATTCCATCCAAAGATTAGATTGTTGATATCTTCACTAAACTGCTTGCACAAGCTCAATTTGAGTATATACGCCAGAAGTTGGGCATGACCATGTTATCAAGTTAAAATAGTCCATCCTGTTAGGGGGAGTATGTGTTGGTTGAATATCTGATACATCCGAAAAGGACTATGAAAACTCAGGGGGAGCATGTTTTTTTTAACATTGATGTCAAAGGTGGAGAAAAGGAGTGGTTCAGATGCTACAATTGGAGGTCCAAGCAGAATAATGCAGCATGTCAGGGTTGCCATCAATGCCAAAGGGGGATATTGTTGGCATGTTTACAGGAAGAGCATCCTTGTCATTGATGGAAAGCACAACAACATCGATGGCCTGGTTACAGAAAAGAACAACAACAATGATGAAATGATTACAGGCACAGGATAGAGAGATCAAAGCTCAGAAGAAGTAGCACATTTCATTCTTGGAAACACAGACGAGTCCCAAAGTCATAAGGACTCACAAAAGGATCAAATTTCAAGGCCTTTGAAACTTATAAATTATTCCAAGTCGAGAGGAAGCATAAGATCAGGAGGAGTAATGAAAATGGTCGTTGGATCACCAATTGAGAATACCCGATGACCATTATATCAACATCCCGTGACCAGAGGAAGCGTAGAGGAGAAGTGTAGATCTGATCCATTGGATCTGAGCACCAAGGACCAACAGTCATTAGATCCAGAAATAAATTCATGAAGGTTAAGCCTTTAGATGAGTACAAGAGAGTTGACTTGTCAAAGTACCGAAGTCTCGAAGTAAGAAAGGACTGTCCATCATTAAGAATGATAGGTGGTACACGATCCTCAACTCTGGAGCAAATCACTGCAAGGATTTTTCATTTTCAGACTTGAAATACCCGAAGTTCGGAGACCCAAAGATCTAGAGTAAACGACCTCTATCAGATCAATTTGGAGTGGAAGGACATGATAAGATAGAAAAGAATCATCGCAAAAAGATTGAGCTTATGATCTGAGAACATGATCGATGAACAACGTTTAGTTTGGGTCTAAAAATTGTGAGGAGTTTATTGTTCAGGGATTCTCACTTCGGAAGAGTTGGCGACCTGAAAAATCAAAATACCTAAAGTCCCGAAGTGGATACAAGTCATCTGATTTGAATATCACCTTGGATGCATTCTCAACCGTTAGATTATGGGGAGTTATGAGTCATTGATCTAACGCTCGCAAATATTGGGAAGGCATGAGGCAAATACCTAAGGAGCTAGGAGTTGTAGAAATCCTAGCCATTCATCTAGGAAGGACACATGGAAATCGATAAAGAGGTTTTGGAGAATCAAGAATCGGGAGTTGGAAAAGTTAGGGTTGGCTCATGTTCAAACACCCGACACGTGAGATCCCAATTTGATCACTACTTTCGATCGTAGAGAGATCTGGACCATTGGTCTATAAAAGCACGAGTTCAGAACTCGGAAGAAGGGACATTCCCTATGATCCGACATCGCGAATATTGAAGAGTGCATAAGTGATCTCAACCATTGAGTCATGGGAAAACTCATACCGTTGATCTGAGGTGATTGAAGTCGTGAGTTCGGGACTTAGAATAAGGGAGGTTCTCTAAGCTTCGTGATTGTGAAACACGAAATCGCGAAGTGCTTGTTGGCTTGGTCCCTAGTCACAACCAAGGTCACATCAACAGAGAACAAGGGAGGAGCTATCAAGTTTTTAAGTTCCACTTTGTAGATCATGAGTTGAGAGAATCAAGGTAACTCGCCATAGTAGATCGTGAAATGTGAAATCACGAAGTACCCTTTTGATTGGCCCGTGGTCATAGCAAGTTCACATCGTCAGAGGATTAAGGGAGGAGCTAGCATGTCACTAGGTTCCACATCAGAGATCGTCGAGATTGTGAAATGACTGTTTGGTTAGGCATATGGTCACCACCGTGTTCATGTGAAAGGAAGGGGCTTATCCAAAAAAGATAGCGCCCAATGCAGAGTTTTTCTCACGAAGGGAAAAGGCACCAAAGAGATGAGCACGCATAGGTTCTCTTTATAACTCACATAAAGGACTGATTGTAACTTCCAGAACCAGACTGATTGTATCTACCAAATAATTTTATGAGCTTGAGTGTCATTGCTAAAGGAGCTGAAGAGTCTCGAGGTAACTTCCAGTGGAATGAAGATTCATCATTTAGACAATTGACAGATGGAAAAACGTCGAAGACTGTAATTGCCATTGGAATGAAGATTCATCATTTAGACAATTGATAGATGGAAAAGCGTCGAAGACTGTAACTGCCATAGAAGGAAAAGAATCTCAGAATAAGCCACTGATGACAAAAAGACTCAGTATAAACACCAAATAAGATGATGAATTGGGTGGATGATCTGGTAGAGGAATTAGCATGATAAATATACACAGAATAGAGAAGAGATGGTTTCTTCAGTTGAGAGTTATTCATGTGGAGAGAAGCATGCCATGTACAGTAGTTGAAACACACATAAGAGGCATAGCGGAAAGAATTGAAATGATACATAGAGCATAAAGCGCAGAAGAATGACATAGAAAAAATATTCATATATGAGAGAGGAAGAGAAAATTGAGGTGCGCATGCAGAGATAGAGAAGAAGATCATAAAGCTCAAGAAGATGCGAGCATCAAGACATTGACGCAGGCAGAGTAGAGTAGTGTAGCAGAATAGTGATGAGACTAGTAAGCCATTGGTAAATATTGTATCACTGTAATAAATTGCAGAAATCAAAGATTTGTATTTCAGGATGGTAGGGTGGTGCTAGGGAGGAAATTTGTCCTTTGAGTTTCATGTGGGTGATTGAACATAGGGAGTTGTAGCCAGAAAAATTAGGATGGTATGGAGGTGCAAGGGAGAACTATTGTTCTCTATTATGCAAGTTGGTGCGTGTGTGACTGGAAGTTGGTGCTTCCATCTAGTTGGTGCTGGAACACTCAGGGAGTTGGTTCTTCCTTCTAGTGGGTGCTAGAGAAACCAAAGAGTTGGTGCTCTTAGCAAGTTGATTCTTGTAAAACAGAGGTTGTAGCCTCAAGAGGAGTTGGAGCTCATAAGAATGATAATGTACAAAAAATAAAGATTACTTATGATATCAAGAAGAAGAGGTTTTCCCCTTTATGGGTTTCCTCAGGAAATATCTGTCCCTGTATATTTCATGTGTGTGATTGATGTTGAAATTTTCTATTACTTACTTCCTTGAATTATTATGATCGTCATTGAGTGTTCTGTAAATATTTTAAAATGGACATAATTGTTTAAGCACAGTAACAATTGATTCACCCCCCTCTCAGTTGTCCAAAAGGTAGATCAGGTGGAAGACCAGAGTAGAATAAGTGGCAAAGAATGGGACTAAAGTGTCATAGGAGTCAGAAGCCGGGTCATGGAATGGTTTATTGCTAATCATTGTAATAGGTTTCAAAACTGAAACCGTCCCTTGTAATTATTGTAATTAGTTTCATAAACCAAAACGTTTCATTTTAATCATTGTAATCGGTTTCAAACTGAAGGAACTCGTCTTGTATAAATATTAGGAGTTCCAAATGTACTAGAGTTGGCAGAAGTGCAAGGGCACGATCTTAGCTATTTGGAACTTGAATGTAATTTTTTGAAGCTGAGTAAAATACACATGAAAAAGTCTTGAAGTTTCCATGAAAATATTCTAATGGTGGTGAGCTGAGTTTTGTCTCCTCTCTTTGTATGTATTTCCTGTATGCTTAAATTCCATTTTCACCATCTTCTGTTTAAATTGGATAGTTAAAAGGCCCAAAATTCATCTTGCAATGCTCTTGGCTTAAGCAATTTAAACTGTGTTAAGTTCTTCCTAACTAATGTCAGAATTCATTTATCTAATGCTCTGATACAGTTATATGTTTTTCCCTTTCTTCTTACACTCTACAAATTTACAAATTATAACTCAAATTTATCACCTCATTTATCCTTTATTTTCTGGAGAGTTCTATTGAATAGTCAGTGCTTCCATTCATTTTTAGAAGTTTGAATCCATATCCCTAAGTGTCCTTCCTCTTCCTTGCCAACAAAATTATAAAAAACCCTTTCAAAACAACAAAACCTAGCCATTGAATTGTTAAATAAAACACATTTATTAAAGGCCAGGTGACATGAGAGAGCCCTCTATAAGTTGAGCAGGCTAGTACCCAGCTCTAAAGTTGGTTTGTAGGTTACCTCTATCGTTTGTTTTATCAAGCGAACAAATTTACAGAGTTCTAGCAGACCCCACAGATTCCTTGTAGACCGAGGAGGAGCTTCTTAAAAAAAAGTTGGAAGAAAGGCATTAACAAGAGGAAGACCTCTGGGTTCAAAAATAAAGAGTACAATGGCTCAAAGAAGGTGAAAATAATACCGAGTTATTTCATAGATCCATGATACAAAGACGACATGTGAATCACATCACCAAACTAGAAAATGACCAAGGCCAAGTACTAATGGATCACGAAGAAATGGAAAAGGAACTTATCAATTATTATAAAAATATTCTTTCGGAGCCGATCCATGATAGTTCTCAAGACATCAATAAAATCACTCAGTACATACCAAATCTCATCTCTCCATAACAAAATGAATCACTCATGCGACCTATCTCAATTGAGGAGGTGGATCGGTCTATGAAGAAAATTCCAATGGGTAAATCCCCAGGTCTAGATGGATTTACCACAAACTTATTTCACCACTATTGGTTGATGGTATGAGAGGAGGTTTGGAATCTTGTGGAGGAATCTCACTCGGTTAAATTCTTAGTTTCTCTCAATGCCACTTTCCTCATGCTCATTCCCAATCAGAAAAGGGTAACCCACCATTACACATGATTTTCGTCACTCTGGTGATGTTTCAACAATGTTGTATTCAGGATCCCAAAAACGACTTTTTGCCTTAGAAAAATGACTATTATCTTCTTCCAAAAACATATTTTTAAGGTGATTTCATAGGTTGCCTATGGCCTAGGGTGCGATAACCCCTCATTCTCATAGGCCACTCATACTTAGGGTGCGAACTTCTTGTAGTCTTCTCTATACACAAGGTGTGAACCTATTTTAAGCTTGGAAAGGGGAAGAGGCCCCGTGGGTTCTAGAGGGGAAT
>JZKD02S1942231.1:141639-158775 GCA_000966675.3 Picea glauca
AAAGGTTTCTCATGGAAAAGGTTAAGCAAGATTGAATGAAGAATTGGTGAAAGAATTGTGTGAAGAACCCTTCTTGGACAGAAGATTGAAGACTCTAGTTGGTCTATCAAGAGGAATTGGATCTTCTTCATGCAAGTACAGAGAAATTGTGTGTGTTGGAACCAAGGGTCACTGAAAGGAAGCTTGCAACATCAAGGCAATTAGGTTGTATCTTCTACTTTCAATTAATATGATACAACGACATGTCCCTTTCCCATAAAGTCACTCTTACTTTATTGTGTAAATCCTTGATCATATGGATAAATTGAAATTAAATATACTTTGCTATGTTCACTTTGGTTGGTTTGTGTTGTCTTGGACTTGACTTCACGAGAGCACTGGAGCAAAGTGGGAACAACAGAAACCTAAGGAAGAGATATAAAGGTATGTCACTTATTCCTTCCCATTGGTAGATTCAATGATTACAACTTAGGTAAAGAGACATGTCCTATCCTGTTTTGTTCTAGATCTAGGTGGATCTAGGGAGATCTATTAGTGTTCGCACCTACCGATTAGTCCGATAACAAAATTGGCAACTCCATTGGGGATGAAACCCATTTTTTAGTGGTTTTTCCTTGGCCATTTTATCTTACCTTACCATTTTTCATTTCTATCAATCTTCGAGTCTTGAGGAGACCCTGACAGACTCTCTGGGTCCAGAAGTTCCTTCAAAAAATTTGTCTTTTTTCCAAATTTTGCTTAGTTTCAGGCCTTCTCGTACTGCACCCTTCTATAGCCTGCGATAACCACTAGAGGTTGCACCCTATTGTTCAGTATACTACAAACTTCTCTCCGTCTACTTGTGTCCATCCTGCGAGAAACCTTCATTCTCGCACTGTACACCACTGCTAGCCTGCGAACCCATTTGCAAATTTTTTGGATTAAGTTTTTTTTGTACCCTCAGATGCCCAGATTTGTATGTGTGTCTGAAAAGAACTTCGTTGGCTAGTGATTGATTGTTTCTTGACTTCAGATTTCATGAATGATTAGTCTTCACAAGTCGAAATCTCTTCTTGTTCATTTTTTTTCTCAACTATTATCTCTTGGCCTTTTCTTAACAAGGATATAATCTCTGGTTTTGAGAATCCGAGTGCTTGTTTGGTTGGGAGCCGGTGATCGATTTAAAAGTTGGGATTAATTGTCTTTTTCAATTGCTCGTTACTTGGAACATTGTTATCCATATGCATTTGAAGAGACTAGTGTTGTCTGTTTGATATTTTTGTCTTCGTTGAAATATTTGTTTAGGTTTTTCATTGTATATGGATTTTTTATCAGTTGCTAGTTTTTCTTAGTTCCACCACTGTTTTTTAGTTTCTAGTGAAAATTAAAAAACATTTTTCTTTTTAAGCAAATTTTTATTCGAAAATATTGGCATTCAATGGTTGAAATAGAACGAATAGAGAATTGGCATTGTTCATGATTCATTGATATTGCATTTCAAAGAAGATCGCATATCGTAGTTCAAGATTGTTCCAGAAAACTCCTCTTTCCCTCCTGTAAATAGGATTCATCGAACAAAAAATTGGTATCTTTCATTCCTATCTATGCATTGTTGGGTCAGAGTCTCCCACAACATCGGTTTCATTTCCATCTCCTTTGAGTAACAACAACCTTTAATAATATTGCGCAATTTTAAAAATTTAACTAGTAACTCTTTTTTAGGACTCTATTACACCAACATTAGCTAGGCTAGAGCTTTCAACTAGGTAGAGAGATACACTCTCCAAAGCACAAAACAAACAATAGCATCTTGTGGTAAGGAGTGTCAAATTCTATTTAGAACATTCTATCTTGGGAAGCCCTTCTCACACAAGGGTCAAACCTAAGGTCACATCGAGATTGACAGAGTTACTCACCCTGCTTTATTGATATCGATGTAGAGATTGCATGTATTACGAGGGTCACTTGAAGGTATACCCACAATGATGAGTTGAAGCCTCTCAAGTTCATTTCGGGCTAGATACCCTGCCCTTGCATGTGGATCGGATTGTCAACTATTCCCTGAGGCTTTATTGTTGTTGGTGGTAACCTTAGTGGCCTATATTCTTAGGGTCTTACACAAGGTGACTATGAAGGGGCGAGTCTTCACAGTACCTGGAATCGACATTGGCCAAACTCACTCGGGCTCCTTGGAGGGTATACCCACGATTATGTGTGGGAGCTTGCACTAGGGTGTAATTCCATTAAGCAGGTCGTCAACATAACCCTCACTCGACTGGGGGGCAACAACTTCCGGCTAGCTCCATCATACCCCCTCGTACATGCCAACCCTATTCAAGTACGTCTAATCCTATTTGGGGCTTGAATGCTCAACCCCATGCCCTCATTCAAGGGTACAACCCTATGAGTTACTTACCTCCACAACAACCACCGAAACTTCCCAGATCTTCATGTTATATGCAGACTGCTTATGGTCCCATTGGTTCGCCGATAGGACTCCCTCCCCAAAGTCACTAGTACCCGCATGTGAATAGATAGTTACCTTTCTTAGCCACCCTAGACCTCCCAGATCTGTCGAGGATTTTAAATTATCTGATCCATCACTCTCCATAATGGCCCGCCATACTGACCAAACTACCATTTCACATCCCTAAATTCGATCGCAAACCAGGAGAGGACCTGAACAATCATGTAATGACTTTTCACCTTTGGTGCTCATCCAAATCCTTGAAGGATGACTCTATTCATTTACACCTTTTTCAGCGAACCCTCATGGGCTCCGCCGCAAAGTGGTATATAGAATTACCATGAGGTTTCTTCGCCGACTTCAACACCCTCACTATGGATTTCCTCACCCACTACTAGTTACCGATCCTCTATGAAATGGGGACTGAGATTTTGAGTTCTTTTAAACAAACCAAAGCCACTCATATCTCCGATCACATTCATGAATGGCGATGGAGACGACGTCTCATCAAACTCAAAATTCCTGATCAGTTGCTAGCAAAGTGGTTCACGAAATCATTCATGAACGACATCGATCGTGACATCTCCATGGGTGGAGTTGTCACAGAAGAACAGGCCATTAGTCATGCTCAATACCTTGACCTCGTTTACTCACAAATAGGCACTCTTTATGACTTACTCCCTGATGTGCCTCATCCTTGTACTTCCTCCACTTCAACTACTCCTATTGCTTCTCATGCAGCCGATGGTGTGATTGGCACTTTCCATGCCCAACCTCATTCTGTTCAAACCTATAGCAACAACCCCAAACCCATTTCTTCTAATGTTCAAAATGCTCTGTGTCCTATCCCTCCCACTGGAAAGACTTCTGAGGTAAATGTTCTTCAATCTACCCCCGCCGGTAAAAACAAATCCAGAAAGGGAAAGGGTAAGAAAAAGGAGGACAAAAATAATTCACAAGAAGAAAGAACCAAAACAACACCTGTTGAAGATAGGGATAAGTGCAAACCCCGATACCCTTGTCTTATCTGTGGTGATGATCACTACACTAAGGATTGTCCACAACGAGCCGAAGTTACTAAGTTCCTTCAAGGGACAAAAAAACCACCCACTCTGCCCGTATTGTCACAACCCTTCCCTTCTCAACAACAAGCCCAATTGGTCATTCACGACCAACCTTCCCCCTCCAATACATCCTATGTCTTAATGTGTACAGGAGATTCAAAGCAAAATGACATCACACTTACCACTCAAGCCAAAGATTATTCTTCCTCCAAGGAGAAGGTTGATGCTATACCTCCTTCCTTGGTCAAACCCTCTTCTGTGACTCCACCTACCAACGATCCTCTTCATCTTGAATGACCAAGCCTCGACACAGTTCTTCACCCTCCTCCAAAGGGCATCGTTCGAAAATTGTCTTTCAATCCTCATGCCCCTGTTACCCAGAACTACAATATTGTTGAAGATATGGCCCAAGCACCATCCATTATGTCAGCCCTCAAAGTCCTTCAAAGTTGTCCTATACAATGAAAGGCACTATTGAAACCTATCGGTGGAATCGACCCTACATATACGAATTTAATAATTTTTGACTTGGAAGATCACATTCCAAGGTTACCCCCTCAACTTGCATTCCAAATACAAGTTATTGTCTCCAACAAAAATATTTGTAGAACAGTTATCAACGAGGGTGCCTCGACGTGTGTCATGTCTATTACTTGCTGGAAAGCCATCGACTCTCCTCCTTTGAAAGAATCCCACAACACGCTCAAAGCCTTTAATGGCTCTGGTTTCAAGCCTTACGGTTTCCTCCCTTCGTTTTCGATTACGTTAGAAGGAAAAATGGTCCAAGTTGAAGTGGAAGTCTTTGACGCTCCTCTCGATTACAACCTTCTAGTTGGTCATAGCTGGATTGATTCATGTGCGCAGTTGTGTTGACTCTTTTCCATGTCATGCGTTTCCCTCATCAAGGAAAGGTAATTAACGTCAACCAATTAGCCTTCTTTAATTCATATGCACGTACTGGAAATGCACCGTTCATTTCAAAAATGCCCTCGGATATGAGAATGACGGTGTGGGTCTTCTTAAAGACTCCTCGTTAATGGGTACCTTCCCCATGCCACCACTTGATGTCCCACATCCATTTGTCACCTCGATCAACAAGATGTCCGCCTCTATTCACGGAACCTCTGCATATCACGACCCATGGATGGTACCCAACCTTGGTGATCATCTTCATTATGATAGTGAAATGCCTTTGAGTCCAATCGAATCTTCCTATCAGGCCATTCAATCGACAACTCCTTCTACCCCCTCTCTTGGTGATTTATCTCCAGATTCTTTCCACGTCATTTTTCCACGGATGAGATGATTATGTTTGTTATGGAAGACACCCCCTGGGATGATGGACATCATCGATCCATCCTCTTCCTGGAACAACACACCATCGAGAGCTACCAATGGATCTCGACCTCATCGATCGTTGTCGTCATTTCCACCATTCTCGATTCTACACATGATGTGTTTTCTGAAGAGAACTTAAGTAATATCTCACCCACTATTCCCCTCGACATATCCATAAAACCTGGAATTGTTGAAAATGTGCATATCAGAGCTTCATGCTCCCCTGACGAAATCGTCACCTACAAGTCACTTTTCAAAGAATTTCATGATGTCTTTGCCTGGAGCTATGAAGAAATGTCGGGTATTGACCCCGACATTGTGATACATGAGATTAAGACATACCCAGATGCTAAACCCATCCGGCAACTCCTTTGTCCGGTCCACTCACGTAAAGCGACCACTATCAAGCTTGAAGTCTTGAAACTTATCAAAGCTGGGTTTATTTACCTGGTGGCTATCATTGACTGGGTTTCCAATCTTGTCCCGATCGACAAGAAACAAGGCACAATCCGCGTGTGCATTGATTATAGGGGTATTAACAAAGCATGTCCTAAAGACAACTTTCCTACCCCCTTTGTCGACTAGATCATCGACGATTGTGATGGAAGTGAAATCTTCTCTCTAATGGATGGTTTCTCTGGATATAATCAAATCAATATCATTCCCGAGGACCAACACAAAACTGCGTTTATTTGTCCTTGGGGCACTTTTGGCTATCGGAAACTTCCTTTCGGTCTAAAAAACATTGATGCAACTTTTCAGCGTGCTATGTCTTACGCCATCCATGATATCAAGTACATCATGCAACCCTATCTAGATTATTTACCCACTCATTCCATGCATCATATAGATCATCCAATACACCTCCAAGACATTTTCCTTCGATGTCGATTCTACCATATACACTTGAATCCTCACAAATGCATTTTCTGTATAGAATTTGGCCGACTTCTAGGCTTTATTGTTTCATGTCAAGGGATCAGGGTAGACCCTTTGAAGGTTGAGACGATTCTCAATCTCCCTCATCCTTCTTCGCTTCACCAGTTACAAAGTCTACAAGGGAAAGCAAACATTCTTCGTCGTTTCATCTCGAACTATGCCAAGCTAACTCTTGGATTTACGTGACTACTAAAAAAGGGGTCTGAGTTTGTATGGGATACCACTGCCAACAAATATTTCGAAGCTTTGAAACTGTCCTTGACACATACCCCGCTTCTCTTCCCACCTGATTACAGTCACGATTATTTCCTCTACCTCGCAGCCTCGGATTACACCATCACTATGGTTCTCGTCCAGGAGGATGATTCTCATGACGAACATGTCATCTATTACTTGATTCAAAGTCTTACACCTACTGAAACCAAGTATTTACATGTTGAAAAACTGGCCTTGGCAGCCATCCAAGCAGTTCAACATTTCTGGCAGTATATCCTCTCTCACAAGACTACGATAATTTCTAACTGCAACCCTATGCAACACATTTTCACATGTCAACTGCTAGGGGGAAAATACTCCAAATGGATTGTGATACTCCAGGAGTTTGACTTAGAATTTGAATGGGATAAGTCCAAGAAATACTTAGTGTTTTCCAAGTTAATATGCGACTTTCCCTACTCTGAGATGAAAAATGTAGTAGCCGATTCATTACCTAATGAATCCCTTTTCCTGATTAGTTCTGATGATCTTTGGTATAGAGATATCATCATATATCTCCAAACCCAGACTTTTTGGCCCAATTTTTCTAGTACTGACCATCGTCGAATATGCTACTAAGCCCGTCAGTATATTATCCTCAGCGATACTCTTTATCGTCGTGGGATTGACTCATTTTTTCGACACTGCCTCACGTTTGATGAAGCCGAGAAAGCCCTAAATGACTGCCATTCTGGAGCCTGTGGTGGTCATATGTCTGGGTATGCTACTGCCCAGAAGATCTTGCAAGCAGGGTATTTTTGGCCTTCTTTATTTAACGACTGTATAATTGTCGTTCAAAAATGCCATGCTTGCCAGACCTACAACCATAAAATACGGTCACATCCTGCTCCACTTCACCCTGTGGTCTTTGTGGGTCCTTTTGTGAAATGGAGTATCGATTTCATGACATGTCATCCTCGCTTGGCTGGGGGGAATGGATACATTATTGTAGCTGTAGACTATTTTACGATATGGGCTGAGGCAATGCCGACATTTGACAACACCGGAAAGACCGCAACATTATTCATATTCAATCACATCATAGCTCATTTTGGTTTTCCTCAGGCTTATCTTCACTGATCACGGTAGTCACTTTAGAAACTTCATGATGTTCGAACTCACTGAAAAGTTGGGTCTTCGCCATAAAAACTCAACACCTTATTACCCACAAGCCAATGACCAAGTTGAAGCAATTAACAAATTCATCATTACCATGCTTTGACGAATCATAGGTATTCACAAAATGAGTTGGAACACAATGTTGTTTTCAACATTGTGGGCTTACCGGACATCCGTTAAATCTGCTACTAGGTTTACACCATTCTGATTAGTCTATGGTCTAGAAGCCATCCTACCAATTGAATGTGAGATACCCTCCTTAAAACTAGCCGTCGAACTCCTCCCAAACATCTCTGTCGAAGAATAACGTCTGTTGTATCTCATGCGATTAGACAAAACTCGTCGCGACATTGACCTAGTCATAGAAGCCTAGAAGAAACGCGTCAAAGCCCAATACGACAAACATGTCAAGCCCCACGTCTTCTCTGAAGGTGATCTAGTTCTTCTTTACGAACAAGATCGAGATATGCTAGGAGAAGGAAAATTTGAAGCTATGTGGTGAGGTCCTTATATCATTAGATGAGTTTTGGAGAAAAGAGCTTACGAGTTAGTGGACTACAATGGTATCCCTTTGAATGAACCTAGAAATGGGTTGTACTTAAAGAAGTACTATGCCTAAAATCACCAGTGCATGAGTAAATGTATTTTATTGTATCATACTTCTTGCGTGTTATTGTAGTATGCTTTTTCATTATCTGGTCTCTGCCCTTATGTTACGTTGTGTTTGGTTTCCAGATGTCGGAGTCTTCACTACCCCACATTGGCTTCAGTGATGGTTCTAGCCATAGTACTCAAAACCTTGCTTCTACTTCTTGGGCAATTTACACCCCTACAATTGAATTTATCACTCTACGAGGTGTGTGTCTCAGCTGTGCGACCAACAATATTGCAGAGTATAGCGTTGTTATCGAATTGTTGATTGATGCTATTTCCCTCGGTATCCGTCACTTGGTTGTATGACTCGATTTTCAACTAGTAGTACTCTATTTAAGTAATGTCTATGTTATTCAAAGTCCTACTTTATTACGGGTATATTTACGAATTCGCCTCTTGGAACGTTATTTTGATTATATTGAGTATCAACACATTCCTAGATGTCTAAATACATTAACCAATGCATTAGCTAACTATGTATTAGATAGACATTTGGGCCATTTATAAACCAATCACATCACATGTATCACACAACACAAAATAAGCTGGTAGAAGCCGTATATATGTATATAACGATCAAAAGTTTTTAGAAAAAGTTTTTTTCCAAGGAGCAAAATCTCAAAATCTGAATTTGATAGCTTCTACAAAGTAACGTCATGGGTGACTCTCATGATAACACACAATTTCCCGGGCCACCCTACGAAGTAGTCAGCTAATAGAATCTAACATGCCCATAGTGTGGCGCTGATAACGCCTAGGGATCTCCCCAATAGCCATATCTGGAATGTCAGCAGTTAACCCCTCCAAGTTTTTCTCCACTTCCTCATAGTCTTCGGCATCCCATCGCACCATTGGAGATGCCTCTTCTCACCGCTAAATAGGATATGTGCCTGGAGGTCAATATGGCCCCACATCTGTTTCATCAAAAAGAGATTTTTTTATTAGTTCTTAGACAAACATAAAAAACATTTTATATGATAAAAATTACAAAAACATTTAAAAAATCAAAATGTGTACTTCTTACCTAGGTCACCCCACTGAGCATCCTCAGGTAGGGCTAAATCTGGATCCCCTCGGAAGTCCAAACCAGCGTATGCGTAGTTATCAACCATCAACATCTGTGGCCGCAACTAGTCGAAGAATGAATCATTGTATTTGATGATGGGCCCAACTATCTGTTGGCCCATGAGGTTGCACCACCTCAGCATCCTCAAATCCTGTGGGGCCGGTAAACCCCACTCAACCTGTAATCTCAGCAATGGGACCCTCTCAAGAAAGAAGGACACCAAAAGTGATCCATACCCAAACTGCTTCAAGTCGCCCTTCCTGCATTTCCTCAATTGCCTCTTCATACTGCGGAGAACTACATCCGACCAGTTGAAGACTCATGGCTCTGTGCACTCTATAGTGTATTGGAAGTAGCTCTGGAGAGCCACGTGTGGAGCTGTGCTCCCAGCCATGCATGCTATAGTGAACAAAATGGTTCATAGGGTCAAATATTGGACCCCCCAAAATAGCAACCTTGTCCTTGCTTCTTTCTACCTATAGAATGCAGTACTGGCGACAATACTCACTCATATGGAGTCCGCCACCTCGGCTACCGGTCAAGCTAGCATGGTACCCATGCTGTGATAACCTTGTTAGAAAGTAGATATCCTCGATATCTAGGGTCAATGTGTGGAATCCCACATGAAACAACTGTTGGTCCATGTCCCACATATGAACCAGGTACTCCAACAACCTAATTTGGGCCCTCATGCCTGGAATCTGAAAGAATTTCAAGAGTCCACAGTCTTGGAGGGAAGCAATAGTACCTGGGTCATTCCCGACAATAGCATCCTCCTCCTCATGTTCTCTTTCTCACCACTCCAACATCGTGATGGTCAAATGCCTGCATAATAACCATAAGAGAAGGGTCAACAACTCATTTCAAACCTTGGCATATTTTTTATTGAGCAAAAATCAAGTTGAATTTTCATTTTTCAGCCCCCGCAGGTGCCCCTTTAGCACAGTGCGAGATTCTCGCAGGTGCCCTTAAGGCTGCCTGTGAGAATCCTGGATTCTCGTAGGTCCCATATGGCTAGCCTATGAGAATGCTCGAGTGCAAGTTTTTTCCCTAAAATGAACCGAAAACCTTGAAAATTGCCAATAAAAACTAAAACTAAACCATAGAAAAGGTAGAAGATCAGAAGCTTACCTTGTTGATGGAGACGGTTCACTAAATGGTCTCTTGTGCCTCCCGCGATCAAGCAACGAAATTTGGGGGAAAAAGAGGGGTTTGGGGAAAAATTCTTGGCAAAATCACAATGAAAATGGTAAAATCCCTTTTTACCCATATTTATTCACTTTTTACCATTTTTGTTGATTTTTTTATTGTCCTATGAGTGTGACTTTTTGTATACATAGTGACTTTGAAGTCCACAAGAAGGAGTATGGATGTTTTTCCCTTTTTGTCGCATGTATGACTGCTTTTTATGGTTTTTAGAAAAACCTTGAGCTCAGTGTTCATTCGCTCTTGCGATCGAAAATACATGAGAACATAACGGAGTTTATTTTTCTTGTCTTTTCATACTCGTCATGGTTACACAAAAACAACAAACGCAAAGGAATATCCTTTAAGCTCTTTTCACACTCCATAAAAACGAAAATATCGCCGAGTGACCATGTTTTTTTCACGCTTGTAAAAGTATCTGAACAAAACGTTCGATGGGCGATAGTTTATCACTTTTTCGGTCCTATCCAACTATTTTACAAAAAAGGAACTGAGAGAGTTCTCTTTAAGTGTTTTTCAGACTCTAAAAACATGAAAAATCCCTGAGTTTTCTATCTTTGGACTCGTTAAAGAAAGATCGAAAAAATCGTAATGGGACCAAACCACTCCTTCCTAGGGTTCTTTAAACATACTCTGAGGGACTCGTCTAAAGGATGAGCTTACATCAACAAGCATATGTTATCCTCCTCAAGCTTGCGTAAAAATAAAGAGGTACTCGCCAGAAATGGTGGGGGAAATTTTGGGAAAGGGATGTGTTTTCGTATTCATATTAATGGCAGTAAGTGTCGCTCTTGAACATGACACCCCCTATTCATTATTTGAAGCCGGTTTGAGAAATCCATTTGTCTCTCATTCGACTTGCCACAAGGTCATATCCCGGGTCATCTCTGAGTCAGTGCTGGCAAGTGCTTGGTTGTGTCATTCATATGTTCAATAGAAGTTCATCCAAACCTTTTATTGAGTTGACCATCTATAGTTGTCCATTCTTACCATGTTGGCCTTCCCTGTGTCTGTTTCAACCTATATTCATCCTCTGTTTCACCTTCAAAATCTGTTACTTATTTCGTGTCATTGATGGGGGATACATCAAGGCCCTCCTGTGACAAGTCTTGTTCCATCAACTCCAACTCATTATCTAGAAATAAGACTTAGAAATTGTTTGGTACCTTGGGACTTGCATGCCACAAGGGCAGGTTTCCTCGATTTCGACAATGGATTTTTATTATTGACCCCTGATTGGGAGATTCCGTTGAATGTTTGACCTCATCTCATTTATTCACATTCGTTGGATTGTACTTGTGTACCTTGGGAGTCATTGACATTAATGGTGATTTCCCTCGCACCTGTTAACGGTTTCATCAATGACCGGTAATCAAGTGGCTTCAACCATGTTCGACTTCGGCACATGTAATCACATGGCTAGATTCGTGCTTTCGGATGACAGGATTGAAGACGCTGGATCTCATCTTTTTGGTCCAGGCTGCAATGGAGTATGTATGATTTTCTTCGACACATAGATCAACTTTGTATGTCACATGGCTATGCCATTTTAATTTGAATCATCTTGCATAGATCCATAGTGTATTCTTGGTGGCTATGTAGTATTTTGACGGCATGGATCCATGGTGTATGATTGGTGGCGATGACCTACATTCATGATGTCATTCGTCTGTGATCTGAGTATGGGAATGCCTACCTCAGAACTGATATTATATTCTGCAGATGCTTGGTTGTTTGTAGGTTTCCAATTAGGTGCACTCCTGGTTTCTGACACACACATGCATTTTGCAAAGTATTTCGGTTGTCATAGATCCGACCTCATACTTTGGGGGGCATTCTGTTACACATGATTTTGGTCACTCTGGTGATGTTTCAACAATGTTATATTTAGGCTCCCAACAAGGACTTTTTGCTTGAGAAAAATGATTGTTGTCTTCTTCCAAAAACATATTTTTAAGGTGAGTTCGTTGGCTGCCTATGGCCTAGGTTGCAAGAACCCCTCATTCTCGCAGGCCACCCACACTCAGGTTGTGAACTTCTTGAAGTCTGCTCTATACACAGGGTGCGAACCTGTTTTAAGCTTGGAAAGGAGAAGAGGTCTCGAGGGTTCTAGAAGGGAATCTTCTAGAAAATGAGTTGGCATTCATATGGTTGTCATTCTACTGACTTCTCAGATTTGATGGGATCATCCTCATCCATGTAACCATCTCTCCTTCTCCTATATATTGAAATGTTTCTCATGGAAAAGGTTAAGCAAAATTGAATGAAGAATTGGTGAAAGAATTGTGTGAAGAACCCTGCTTGGACATAAGCTTGAAGACTCTAGTTGGTATATCAAGAGGAATTGGATCTTCTTCATGCAAGTATAGAGCAATTGTGTGTGTTGGAACCAAGTTTCACTGAAAGGAATCTTGCAACATCAAGGCAATCAGGTTTTATCTTCTACTTTCAATTAATATGATACAACGACATGTCCCTTTCCCATAAAGTCACTCTTACTTTATTGTTTAAATCCTTGATCATATGCATAAGTTGACATTGAATATACTTTGTTATCTTCACTTTGGTTGGTTTGTGTTGTCTTGTACTTGACTTCACGAGAGCGTCGGAGCGAAGCGGGAACAACAGAGACCTAAGGAAGCGATATAAAGGTATGTCAATTATTCCTTCCCATTGGTAGATTCAATGATTACAACTTAGGGAAAGAGTAATGTCCTATCCTGTTTTGTTCTAGATCCAGGTGGATCTAGGGAGATTTGTTAGTGTCCGCACCTACTGATTAGTCCGATAACAAAGATGACATGTGAATCACATCACCAAACTGGAAAATCACCAAGGCCAAGTACTAATGGATCATGAAGAAATGGAAAATGAACTTATCAATTATTATAAAAATATTCTTTCGAAGCTGGTCCCTGATCATTCTCAAGCCATCAATAAAATCACTTAGTACATACCAAATCTCATCTCTCCATATCAAAATGAATCACTCATGCGACCTATCTCAATCGAGGAGGTGGATCGGGCTATGTAGGAAATTCCAGTGGGTAAATCCCCAGGTCCATATGGATTTACCACAGACTTATTTCACCACTATTGGTTGATGGTATGCGAGTAGGTTTGGAATCTTGTGGAGGAATATCACTCCTCGGTTAAATTCTTAGTTTCTCTCAATGCCACTTTCCTCATGCTCATTCCCAAAGAGGAAAGGGTAACCCACCCAAATTAGTTTAGACCCATTTCATTAGTCAATGTCATATATATACTTATAACAAAAGTTATTAAGCTTAGACTCAAGTCAATTCTACCCTTCATTATATACAAGGAGAAGTCGAGATATGTGAAAGGACACCAGATTCTGGACAATGTCATACTAGAACACGAGGTGATCCACTCCCTTAAATCCAGGTTAACTCTAGGTATTCTCATAAAAATTGACCTCTCAAATTACTTTGACAGATTAAGTTGGAAATACATCTGTTTTATTCTTTCTGCTTTTGGCTTTTGTAATGACTGGGTAAATTGGATACTAAATCTCACATCCACCACCTTCTTTCTTATACTTGTCAATGAATTCCCTTCAACAACCTTCACTCCCTCACGAGGAATCTGTCGAGGGCACCCCCTCTCACCTTTCCTCTTTATCATTATAGTTGAAGGACTCAGTGGTTACATCAAGGAATTCGTAGTGGATGGATCCCTACAAGTTCTTCCCCTCCATGGTATCCAACCAACAACTTCACATAGTCAATTCATGGATGACACCATGTTAATGGGCACACCCACAACATGATAATTGCATGAATTAAATCACATTATTTCTTATTTCAGTGAAGCTTTAGGTACCTCTGTCAATCTAGAGAAATCCAGGTCTTCTTCTTTAATACACCTTTAGCCATTCATAACTACATCTCGCACCTATTAGGAATCCATCAGAGCTCCCTTCTGTCCAACTACCTTGGTATCCTGCTCTCTGATTCAATAGCTAGAAATATTTCCTTTGTCAACCTCATTGATTCTCTGGCAGACGGATGAAATACTATACCTTCCTCACCCTTAAGTTGGTTGGTCGTCTAGTGCTTGTCAAATATTTCCGTCAAGCTATACCCACCTATCTCTTCTCAGCCTTGGCCGCTCCTAAATATGTGATCAATACCATCAGAAATATTCAAAGGAAGTTACTTTGGTAGGGTCTGAAATCTAACAACAAATGGGCCTTGGTTAGCTGGGACAAACTGTGAAAACCAAATCTCAATGGCATTATTGGGATCCATGATCCATGTCCACTTAATGAAATAATGAGTGTAAAAATCTGGTGGGGGTGGTTGAAGCACCCAAAAGAATTATGGGAAAGGCTATGGAAAAAAAAATATTCTCCACATATTGATGAAACTCATATAATCAGAATGATAAATCAGATTACAGGCTCCAAATTTGGAATGCATCCTGGTGCAATTGACCCCTCATTCAAGGGCATGCCTTCTGGGAATTAAGAGAAAAACAAGATGCCTTCTTCTAGTCAGAATCTTAGCAGCAACTCCCTCCACTACAATCCTTGGAAATCCTACATCAACTCCAAGACAAAATGATAAATATAAATATGATAAAGGTTGCCAACTTATGGAAAGAAACACCCTCAGATTCTCACTAGAGGGATTGGAAAACCTCGCACGAGGATATTAATCTTATAGCTGATTGCAACTTAGACTCCTGGAAGGAATTTTCTTCCTTGAGGAAGATTCATAGATGAGAGGGTCGGGACATTTAATGCTGGGGGAACTCTACAACTAGTACTTTTACTATCAAACAAGCCTACTATCTCAAAGCATAATTTAATTTACTACCCAATAATCCGATCCGACATACCATTTGGAAATCACACCTTTGGCTGAAGGTTTCCACTTTTCTTTGGATTCTAGTACAAAAAAGAATCTTAACCTGGGATAATTTAAGGAAAAAATGATTTATTGGGCCCTCAACATGTCCTCTTTGTATGCAACAGAGGAATCTATGGAACACCTCTTGAATTAGTGTCCTTTCAGTGTGAAACTTTAAGACAAGGTGGCTCATATCATGAGGAAAACAGACCGAGTAGGAGACAATATCATTCACTCTATAGAAAGGTAGAGAATGAATTCCTACAACAATCCAATTCTCAACAAAATTTGGCAATTTCTTCCAATATTTGTTGTTTGGAAAAGATTGAAAGAATGAAACAGAAGGGTCTTTCACTCCAATCCCTCCTCAATGAATTTTGTATGGTCCAAGATCTTTGACAACACTCAAGAAACTGTGAGATCACAATAGTGGTCCGAAGAAGACCTCACATGCAATCCCAACGTGAGCATTATTCTCTCCCAATGGAATATGAAAATTGATCCTTCCCTATCTCCCATTGGATCCAATCCCCACACCATAGTCACTCAAAGTACAAACACCTGGCAATGCCCCCCTATAGAATTCTATAAATTGAATTTCGATGAAGCCTCTAAGGGAAATCTCTGCCTAACCAAGTTTGGGGTGGTGATTAGAAATGGTGAGGGGTGAATCAGCTATATAATGGTAGGAAATATGGGATTTGGTACCAACAATTCATAGGATCTATGGGGATTACTTCATGGAATTCATCTTTCTTCTCATCTAGGTATGAAACAAATTATCATCAAGGGAGAATCCCAAATAATCATTTCTCTTTCTACCAAAATCATCCATGGCTATGAGCCTGCTAAACTCTCCCCCAGTTGGTTCCTCCTTAGCTCTCTTGAAATACTCAAATCGCTCCTACATCTCAGCCTCATTCTTATCACCTCTCATGTATGCAGGGAAGTGAATAAAGTTGCAGATAAACTTGGTAATGAAGGGTTTTTTTTAAGGGGTGATAATATCCTTCTGATATAAATAATCTTCCATTTGCATCTTCCATAACTTGTAGTTTTGGCTCTTAAATTTCTTGACTTTAAACTTTCCATCTTCTACGATTTCTCCCACTCAAACCAGGAACCCTCTTTTCCTGCGAGTTACCTTTCTCTTTGATACCAATTGTTAGAAAAACAGGATTGTAGAGCAATAAAATAAAACAAATGTGGAAATAAAACACAAAAGATACAAAATAAAATATAGACACATATATACATGGTTCACCTAGTGTGGGCTACGTCCACCAGAGAAATTGTAAGGTCCTTCATTTATTATTATCCAACAAATGAAGGGATACAAGCTACAACACACCCGCTGTAACTTCCTCTTCTTTCTCTCACAGTCTCATCACTCAGAATACAATATTACAATGATACACAACCACAATACATTTCCCTCATAAAAGAGGGTTTCCTTCTAGGTAAACAAACCCTAACATAACTTCTATCGTCAGATCTAAGACCTTATAATGAATGGTCCATATTTACTATGAAATTACAATATACATTTACAAGACAATTTTTCCTTGAGGGGGCTGCTTGCCCCCAGACCCTGTAGGTGGGGTAACCCCCCCTGCACTCCCCTGCGTGGAGGAGTGTACATTATTCTTGGGTGTAAACTCTTCATGGGGTATAAACATAGTTGAAAACAAAGACCTATGAATCAGGAAGATAATTAGGCTCCACAACCAACACTATGATGCCAATTCTAATCCAACTCCCTGTTGGCAGCCAATTCAATTTTTTCCATTGTCTCTTAAGCTGCCTACACCAATGTTTCACAAACATTGATTTTCCGTCGCAAATTTCAAATGAACGACTCCCTTATTCTTTGCGCCTTTTCGACCGCTTGTATTCGCTAAATCTTCGCAATTGTAAGCATGAAAATTTCGCCTTTYGAGGTCACATTTTTCGATCATTATCTGAACTGCCAATATCTTTTGTGTCATCATGCTTATTGCGCCTATCTTTTATTGACCTTTACATGATCGGCAATGTCCTTTGATCGGTCTTCATGTTTCAATGGATTTTATAAAGACATTTAGCCTTTGATTTCGCGTTTTTATGATTTGCCTGAATTGCATTAGGATCTTGATTTATCTTTTGTAATCATTAGTGTTGATCCTTATCATA
>JZKD02S1942231.1:164098-229286 GCA_000966675.3 Picea glauca
ATTTTATCTTTATTAATGTATTAAAAATTAAATTTAAACATTACATTAATATGTTGAATTAAATTATTACTAAATTAATTATTATAAAGTAATACATTAGTAATGCAAAAATACATTATTAATGTGGTATTATATAAATGAAATAATATATTAATGATCTATTAATTAATGTATTAATATGGAAATAAATTAATTTATTCAAGTATTAATGTATTGATTAATTAATACTTTAATGCAATGTATAAATTAAATATATTAATAGGTAAATAAATTAGTTTATTAAAATATTAACGTATTGATTAATTAATACTTTAATGCAGTGTATAAATTAAAGTATCAATGTCTTAATGTATAATGTGATAGATTAATACATTAATGTACTAAAGTATTCATGTATTAATTAAATAATACATCAATGATATATAAATTAATGTATAAAATAATAAATACAAGTATTAAATGTATTAAATAATTGAAAAATTAATGTAATTTATAAATTAAAGTATTAAAATATTAATGTATAACTTATTGTATGAAGGTAATATTGGGCTATGCCTGTCACATTAGGTTCTATGCATCACATAGTAACCATGGGTTATGATCGTCACATTGCGACGTTTGGAAATGTTTGTCACACTGTGACATCACATTGCATTGTTAGGCATTACTACGTCACCTTGCGACATTAGTTTCTATGTATCACATAGCAACAAGGGGTTATGTTCATCACATTGCGACGTTTGGAAGTGTTTGTCGACATTATAATATGCACGTATATCACACCATGGTGCTACGGTTTGTCATATAGTGATGACGAGTCTATGTGCATATCATTGCGATGTTAGAAAGTTTGTCACATTGTCAAAAAGGAAAGAGTTTTGTAACATAATGAGGTATGAGCATGAACATCACATATCAAAGTGGGTTATGTTCATCACATTGCGATGTTAGCAAATGTTCATTTCATTGCAATGCATGGTTATGTTTGTCACATTGCAACAATGGGTTCTGCACTTTACATTGTGACAAGGCGATATATTCGTCACATTGCAATGTTTGAAAATGTTTGGCACATTGCGCAATGACAAGGCTAGGTTCATCACATTGTGACGACAGGGCTATCTTCTTCACATTGCGACGTCTGTATATGTTTGTCACATTCTGACATTATTCTGTTTATCACATTACGAAATCCATGTTTGTTCGTCACACTGTGATGAAAGGGCTATGTTCACCATCACATTGTGACGTCTATATATGTTTGTCACATTGTGACATTACTATGTTTGCGATGACACATATATGTTTAGTACATTGCCATGACACGACTATCTTCATAAGATTGCAACAAGGTTAGGTTCATCACATTGCAATGTGTGTGTATGCTCATCACATTTCCGCGTTACTACATTAGACATATTTTGATATCCATTTATGTTCATCCCATTGCGACGACAGGGCGATGTTCATCACATTGTGATGTGTGTATATGTTTGTCACATTGCGACATTACTATGTTTGTAATGACATATATATGTTCGTCTCATTACTATTAGATTGGAATGTTACTATGTTCGTCATTGTCTCTCATTACTATGTTCGACATAATGCAACATTACTACGTTCTTCATGTTGTAATGTATGGTTTTGTTCGTCAGATTACAACATTGAGGGAATGTTCATTGCATGACAAGGATGGTTTGTGTTTGACAAATTATGAAAATGAAGTTTTAGTAAAGTGTTTTTTTTTTTTTTAAATCTAAGTGTTTCCTTTGTGAAAAATATAGGAACTTTGAACTAATGTGATATATTACATAGAATGTAACTTAGAATCATACTTGTTCTAAGGACATTGATATCATATGATCTTAAAATATAAAATTTATCCCTTCGAAATAAGCATATATAAACATAGAGTATGCATTTATGCATTTCGGTTTTTGGTGTTGCAAATTACAATTGTGAGGAAAACACAAAGGAAGGGGTAAAAACCAATTATGATTTATAATAGTAAAACATTTAACTTGAATCTATCTATGATTAATTGTGGTCAATATCATGGTATTGTTTTTCTTGGATTGATTTATACAACTAATGTGTTCATACAAGGACACTCTAGGGGAAAGTGTTTTTCATCTTAAACCTTGTGGTGAAAAATTCTTTAATGTAATGGTGTTTTTCTATTTTATAATGAAATTAAATTTTAATCAATTTTTTTATATATATAATGGAATATTTCATAAAGATATGAAAAACATTATATCTTTTGACAAATTTAAAATATCTTAATGTCAACTAAAATATAAAATGTTGTCTACTTTTAATATAGTGTTATTAGACATTTGGTTTAAAATATAAAATATTGTCTCCTTTCTTCCCATAGCAAATATAATCAAATAATTAATATTGATATTGTATTTTTTCTTGATATAATAAATGTAATCAAATAATTATATAATATTTTTTCTACATATAATAAAAGTAATCAAATAATTATATGTTGTATTTTTCTTATATAATAGTATGTTTTTATTGATATTATGTATTAATGTCTTTTGTCTTTTGATATAATAATGTGTTTTTTTACATAATAAATGTAACTTCTTTTCTTATATAGTAATATGTTTTTCTCTATACAATATAATATTGATATTGTCTTTTTTAATATAATGTAATAATATATCGGTAATTAATATCCATATTCTTTTTTTTATCTATTGATATAATAAATGTAATCAAATAATTAAAATAACCTTAATTAATATAATCCTATATCTAATAACTAATATATTTTGATATAATAATATGCTTTTTTACATAATAAATGTAATCAAATATTAATGTCTTTTGTATTCAGTAATGAAACAATAAATGTAATTAATATTGATAATGTTTATTTAATATAATGTAATAATATATTAATAATTAATATCCATATTTTCGTTTTTATTTATTGATATAATAATATAGTAATAATTAATATCCATATTCTCATTTTTATTTATTCATATCATAATAATATACTAATAATTAATATTGAATTGTTTATGGAATGATGAAGAGCATGCAACAGTAGTAGCATGACAAAGAATTAATAAATCTGATAAGATGGGAAGTATGTAAACGAATTAATGAATCTTATAAGATGAAAATATTTCAAATTTGAATTGGCTTAACCTAACCCTAATAACTAATTTCTTTTTAATACAAAACGTTTTATACCATTATGATATATATATTTTTACTCGAATCTAGTATCCTACACCTGACCATTTTAAATCCAATTAAAGAATTTGAATCCGTGGACATTGAGATCTACACATTTTAATCCCAATTAAAAAATTTAAATCCACTTTTAATTCTGATGGTTGTTTTGATTGAAAGTCACGTTAGTTGCACTATGTAAGAGCATGTTTATCAAATTTTTCTCTCTCGCAAGTTTGTCAAATTGTTCTATCTTCACGCAAGGCTCTCCTCCATTCATGTGACATACGGTTGGAAGTAAATGACCTTAATATAATTTTGATGAGTATATTTTTACAATTACAATGCTATCCTTTTTAGTCTACTGCATTTGGGATTTCTTGAAGTAGAAAATATGTACACTCAATTATATCAATAGTTTAAATAGTTTGAAGGGATGAGATTTTTGGTGAGAATAGAGATCCTCCTTGAATAGGTGTTATAGTTTCCTGAAACTTTTCAACTGTATTTGAATTAGTGGTATGATTTTCTCTGCCATGTGGCATTTCCAGTTTACCATGAGAATTGTGATTCATAGTCCTACCGAATCAATATGAGTTGAGTCTATGAAAAAAAGAAGACAATTTTACTGATGTAAGAAAAAGTCTCTTTCTAATAAAAAGTATGACAGCCAGTAATCCTACTTGTAAGATACAATTTTTTCTCTTCCAATTCCAATTATCTTTATGAGATGAATACACAACAAAATTTAAAATGAAAAATCGATAAAAAGACTTCTTGAAACTACATGATATGTCAATTTTAGCAGTGATTGTGGATAGTCATAGTGATCGTGAGAAATCGACAATCAATCAAGAATTGATGCTATGGGCCAAGCCAACAGTTACACCCACCTATTATGACCCTTTTACAGTTCAAAAATTGTTTGGGGTTTTGTTGGTCAGCTACTTATTAGAACTACAATTTACAAGATGTGTCCTAACCAATGATGAAACCTGACCTTCAGATGGGAGAAAACAATGTCTCACCCCATGGAAAATAAATTATGCAAAATTGGAAAGAGGCTGAAGAGATCTTGCTTCTCCAAACAATCTCTAATCGAGACCTTGGGGCTAAGATTTATCATCCACTCCATTTGTTTCTTCATTAGAAAGAGTAAATGGAAACATACACAAGATTTGAAGTCCAGGTTCATACCAACCTTTTAAATTTCTAGGGATTATTATTAGAGTAACACCAATGACCTAAATCAACATTTTTTTAATTGTTTCCAATTATTCTGTTGAAAATAAATGCAAGACTTTTGAAGAAGATATAGAAGTTGATGCATGTGAAACTTTATTTCAAGAGAAATGAATATATTGCTTATGTTTCAACAACACCATTCATTCTCCAACAGTATCGTGTCCCCCCGCATCCACGCTTACCCACTTTTTGTTCATTCTACATTACACAATACGCCCATTCTACCATTCTACGGATAGGGAAAATCATATGGAAAGTTTGAAATTGAATTTGCATCACAAGTTATATGAAAATGCGATATCCGTAGGAGGAATTCCCTATTAAATTTGAATGCATTGAAAAAATATATATATTGTGAAGAAAACACATATTAATATACAATTTCTCAGCCAGCTTCTCCTGTCATGATGTGCAATAGAAATCGCAGCAAGAAACAATTATGTCCTCCCTCTGTACAACAGAAGTCGTAGCAAGCAACAATTCTGGGGAAGAGAACATGGAGAAAGAATTAAAATACTTCGATGAGGATTGAGAGTGACATTCATCATGCGTCCAACTTAACCAATGATGTGTTAATTGAAATGCATGCCAGACATCCATAAATTCTTGTTCACTGTAAAAAAATAAAGAAATCCGAGCTAAATACTGAATAGTGGGTAAAGAAATAATGTAAGGTGTGTCGAGTAGTGGGTAAAGGAATTGAATGCACCATCCTTGCATGGGTAGAGGAGTCAAATGCGCCATCCTTTCACAATGCACACCCACCATTCTAGTCAAATGGAGCCCCACATTTCACGACTACACTATTATAAACATAATCAATTGCTAATTTCATAACGTGTCAATCTGATGGCCACCATGTAAAAATAAACACATAAACGTACATCTTTATAAATGAGAGGAAGTTAATTTCTGAAAATATGATCCATTGATTATAGACGACGAAGAAGAATATGCCATCATATTTCATTGTTGGCCATATGATTAAAATTTATGATTAAAAGGTTGATTAGTCTATCAATTTCAATAGGAAGACGCCTATCGGCGTAACTAAAATCATTAATTTAATTATGGATTTGATACTTTATAGGATTGGAAAAACTACTTAATCATAGTATCCATTTACATATTTACTTTCATTGTCATATAATCAGCGTTGCATTTTTTTTTTTGACAAGAATGGTTATGTTGCATTAAGTGTCATTCTGGCAAGCCAGAATCAGGGAATTACAAATCTGAAGAAGGTTGGTGACCTCTAACAGTGCTGCCAACCATCTTGTTAATGTCTTGGGAGACCAATCCCGTCTGCTTCTTGAGATAATTCGAGAAAATGACAAAATTTGCATACATGAGTAAATTCTCACAAACTGTGAGCATAGAAGAAGACAGAAGTAGATCATTAATCCGAGGGGGATGAAATTTTCCCCTTAATATAGGGATCTAGTTTTTTCTGAGAACCTAAAGAAATGTTGGAGGCCACCTCCTTTTCTCTACGCACTTTGTTGGCCTTTCGCCCTCGGGTAAGGGGTGGAGACGGAGCTGAATTGTCTTCAGGTTCAGCAGTTTCCACAGAGCCACTAGAGGGCACTGAAACAGCCAGGCCTACAAAGGCAGAGGGTTTCGATGCTGAAGCCCGAGTTTCTCTCGCTGCTACTGAATCTGGGGGGGTGGGATCCGGAAGGCTTTCGTCTGCCGGGGAATCTTCCTTAACTGTTGTTGCTTCTGGATCTAGGGCTTCATCTTCCTTCAACGCATCAAAGCTGTTTTTGTTTTCTAGAGTTGCCTCTGCTGAGTGTGTGGCCTTCGGAGCCTGGGCTAGAGGATCCTTTCGCCTTGGCTGCCTTCGTCGGTTAGTTACTGGCTGAAAATCATCTTCTTTGACTGGTCCCAGCTCCTCAGGGGCTTTGGGGAAGCTTTTTGCGAAATGACCGTAAGCATGACACCAGAGGCACTTAAAAGGAATCTGCTCGTAGTCCAGCTCTTGGATATGGCACCATTCCCCCAGGGAGAGATTAATGGCTTCCGGAAGTCCTTTCTCGAGGTTAACCTCAACACAAATTCGGGCGCAGGAAAACTGATCCCCTTTCAGCTCCGCCCTGTCCAGGAAACGTCCAAGCTTATTTCCAATGTCCTCGAGAGTTCTTATCCCCCAGAGATGCAAGGGAAGATGAGGCAACCTAACCCAAACAGGGGATGCTGTGATCTCATCTCCGGGATTGAAGTCAAGAGTCCAGGGGGCTAAGAACAACCCTCTCGACCCCATGAAATAGGGTCCAGATCTGAAAACTAGATCACGGTCCTCTTTCCTCGAGAAACTAAAGACAAAAAAACCCCTGCCTACTGCGCACAAAGAAACTTCTCCCTGTACCAGCATCTTCCAACGATCCTCCATCCATGCCCCCACCATTTTGGGGCTGGGCCATAACCCCGTAAACTTTTCGATGAGGGCCTTTTCTGCTAGAAGGAGGCCAAGACTGCAAGGGTCCTCTGGAGATAGCTCCAGAGAGGGGATCTCCTCCATCTTCTTAAAAAACTTAGACGAGAGAGCAGGCTTGGAATTAGATCCTGCGGAGTGGACTAACCTTTTGAATGCTTCCAAAGGGTCTTCTTCCAACTCGACAGTCGGATCTGGAGCCATCGTATCTAGGCGACGACCACCAGCAACCAAGAAAACGGAGCAGGTCGTAGAGGCAAGACCACGGCTTCCAAAAACGCATGCAAACGAACTCTGATCTGTGGCAAAGGACGCTCAACTTCTATTGATGAAGGTCGCGCCCCTCTCCAAGCAAGTTCGTTACGGATCAAGGCGTAGAGGTAGGCTGAGATCGCTGCTCCAAACGCGTACTCGCAGGAGAGACTCTGAACCGCGGCCCTAACCCTGATCGGCTGCTTCAATCCACGCCCCTGCAATCGGCAAACCAGAGCGGCGGCTAGGGTTTGGACCCTAGCCGCGATGACAGTCTCGGCTTCAAATTCATCTTTTTTCGGTAACATCCACTATATAATCAGCGTTGCATTACGACACATTATTAGCCTTAATTAAAGTAAATGTTATATGTCTAAGTTAGATTATATCATATACTAATTGAATGCATAATTCAATCCATGTGATTAAAAGTAATATGATCTCCCATCAAAACTCAACAAAATTATAATTACATGTGATACATAATTCATTCTAATCATTCCACATACATATATTCAAAACTCCATATGAGTATTATTGTTCTTCAAGGTTTTTCTTTATACACTACATTAACTCAGGTTGATAATTCTATTGTAATACTCAAATTGTGACAGGGGGGCGGGGGGTATGCTAAGGGATCAACAATGATTTTTGAGCCAGAAGATCTAGATATCGACAAGGGTCATGTGGAGGAGAAGATGAAGAATGGGTGTTTATCCTGAATGAGAAAGAACCCCATATATGATATCACCTCGGCTCGTATTGGAAACTACATATAAAATATGAAAGAACACATAATAATTAGGAAATTTACGGATATTTGGACATAAAAGAGGGAACTGATGGTCTGGATTAAATCTCATTGGAAGGTGAAAGATAAAATGGATTTGTAGCTAGGATCCAAGGGATTATTCATGATAATATTATCCTTAGATGAGGATAGGGACTAGATCTTTGAAGAGGTCCTTTATTTTTTTAACTCAACAGACCTGCATATCCGGTACTGGACAGAAATATTCACCCTCGAGAAGAAGGATTTCATAGTGGCCCTAGTTTGGATTCGTTTTCACTTGCCACCCTATGAATTTTGGGACTATGAAACCCTAGAAGGAATCTAGAACACACTAGGCTCGTGCATTAAGATATCAAAGGTAACCAAATTATTCGGTTATATTTTTGAGGCAAGGATCTATGTTTATATGAATGTTTCAAGTGCATTGTTGGAGTCAATCATAATATTGTATCAAGGTGATGGTTAGACTCAGGGTATAAATTACAAACACATACCCTTTTGATGCATAAAATGTCATGGAATGGCCATTTATTCAGAGAATCCCCCCTAAATGTGGAGAACCCAACAAACAAACCAAAGGAGGATAAATGTGGAGAACCCAACAAACAAACCAAAGGAGGATGTTGATCTAGATTATGCTAAGAACAGAATGAGATACAAAAATGTTAGTAGAGAACACCGAAATATTGTAGACAAAAATTGGCTAGGATGGTGGTATTTTATCTCTAAAGAGAAAGAGACAACAAGCTTTACATCACACTCCATTGCATGCCTAAAGGACCTCCTTCACCTCGATTATATATGAGAGAGTGAGAGGAGAATAATTCCATGATGCATGTGGGATAAATTGGTCTAAGTTTACAAAATTTCATAGGCATGTAAAATACCAAGACTTCCCAGGAGGTCACCCATCCCAATACTACTCTAGCCCAAGCACGCTTAAACTTGGAGTTCTAATGGGACCTAGTGCATTAAATATGTATGAATTACATTACATTACATTACATTACTTTACATTACATTCCCCATCAAAATGGTTAATATCATGGTTTATCAAAACCACATGTTTGAAAACGATGATTCAATGGAGAAGGTGGATGGCTACCAAGATCGACTTGGGAACGTGGAAAATTTTGTTGAATTGAACATTGGGGAGTCACTTTCCTTGCTAAAGTAGTTTTCCTTCTTGTACTTGTCTTGTGGAAGGGTGTCATGAACCTATTGGTGGAGGTGTTGTATCTATTCAACAAATATGGTTTCATGACATTCCTTGGTATGAGTGTGGGAGGACTCTCTAAGTGAAGATGAAAAAAGAAGATCTATATCAATGGATCCTAATCGTTAGAACCCTACGAACACCTAAAAATGTTCGTGGCCAAGAGAGCTATGCTGGACATATGGAAGACTGCCATTCTCTAGGAGGGAGCATCTATATATTGGACCATTGGGTAAGGGAGCACCGGACACCAAGTCAATGGAATGTGGGATGTGGTAGTGCGAAGACACTCTCATAAGTGAAGAAGAAACATCTTTGTTCTCCTCTACAATATTGTTGAATTGATCCTACTGGATAGAAAGGAATTGGGTCGAGGCTATAGTGGTCGTAGTGACCTTCTATTCACCTTCTAAATGGATTTTGAAGAGGGAAACCTTTTTGGTCTAAGAGATTACTTTGAGGCACTGTTTTTCCGAGATCAATGAAGTGGCAGTAGTTGTAGCTACCTTTGGTACCATGTAGATCTGACCTACTAGAGTAATAATGACACTGTGGGGATGAGACTTATAGATAACGTGACATTTCCACATATATGGTTGTCCTTCATCCTCATCCTTGAAGGAATTGATATCGTAGGACATGAAACACTATTGGATTACACAAATGTCTCATCCCCAGCTCAACCATTAGATGGTGTATGGTTGGGCATGTGGCATTGTTGTAAGCTTCATTTCTTGACAAGCTTGACTGAGACTGGGTTCTTTTGAATCATGTTTTCAACAATAAAATGTAGTGGGGTCATATTTACCCACATATGTGAGTGGAAGAGGCACTCAACCTCCTTAATCTCCTCTAGTTCTCCTGGTAGTATTATTGTGGCTGCGATGGTAGAAGTGGGTTCTACATCGATGATCTATTTCCATTTATTATTCTTTGAATCAAATTATAAGTCAGGTTCTAATTATTTCTCTTTGATCTCAGCCACCAATGAATATTTCAAGTGACATTCATCGGTTTTGTTCCAAGAGATATTTTGGAACTCACACCACTTTCCAATGTCTTTCTTAGACTTCCCATCTAGTTGATTTCTTGGAATGATTTTCTTGAGATTGAATCTCCTTGATTTTTCCTTCCTTTTGTGAGTTAGGGTTTCTTTTTCCATTCTTCTATTGTGGTGTATTTTTAGACCCAAAATCCTTCTTACTCCACTGCTTGAATATCTGCTCAATTTTGACTACATATCGATATAAAGCTCCCAGTGAGGAGATGTCCAAGAAATCCATCTCTCTTGAATGTACCTGTGTATACCATTGTGGTACTTCAAAAATAGGTGCTTCTAAGATTCTTTTATACCCATATTTGAGCTCACAGTATGAAATATTTTAGTGTACTCCAACACTATTTTCTCCCTTTTTTGACACAAAATCATCCATCTCATGTACTAGTCATCATAGTTTCTAAAAGGGTAGAAATCCTCCTTTAGGGAATATACAAAGTATTCATAAGTGGGTTCTCTCCTGAATGGCGTAGATTCATCTACAATGTACCTCTCCTAGTAACCTTCCCACCAAGATCTGACATGGGGAAGGGATTTCAAAAGTGTGAAGGTGATATTCTCACTCTCGGATTTTTTTTGGAGAGAGTAATAACCTTCTAGAGGATTCAACTAGTTTTCTAGAGAATCTGCATCTATCTAGACTTCAAATAATGGGATATCAAAGTTGAATTGTACCTTTAAGGGTGCCACACCTCTAAAATGGATGCTTGTTGAAGATTCCTCGACAGCCATCGGTAGTCATCGAAGGATCTGAACAAGGTTTTCCATCATCTCATTCCTCTGTCACACGAAGGCTTTCTCAAGAAATGTCTCGAAAGGATCTCCTGCTCTGTCATATCTCCTTTATTATGCCATGGGAGGTTGCTTGGGATGCGAGAGATTTTGTCCTCAAGTGAAACTCGCTTGAGACTCAAATCTCTATACCTTGACCTCGTCGGGGACATGAAATGAGAAATAACCAGGAGCATACTACTTTGATACCATTGATATAGATTATGTTGAGAATGAAATGAGATACAAAAATGATAACGGAGAACACAAAAATACAATGAAACCCAACTTCTATTAAAAAAATAGAAAAATAGTGTAGACACAAACTTGCTAGAATAGTGGTAGCTTATATCTAAAGGGAAAGAGATGTTGACTACGCTTCATTTGCAACAAGATTTACATTACACTCAATTGAATGCCTAAAGGACCTCCTTCGCCTCGATTATATATGAGAGAGTGAGAGGATAATAATTCCCATGATGCATGTGGGATAAATTGGTCTAAGTTTACAAAATTCCATAGGCATGTCAAATACTAGGGCATCGCAGAAGGTCACCCATCACAGTACTAATCTAGCCTAAGAATGCTTAATTGTGGAGTTATAATAGGATCTGGTGCACTCATATTGTAGGAAATTCATTACATCAAAAATGGATATGGAATTACATTACATTCCCCATCAAAAGGGAGAATATCATGGTGTAACAAAACTACAGGCTCAAAAACGTTGATTTAGTGGAGAAGGTGGATGGCCATTGAGATCCACCTATATTATATGTAGATGAGGAGGTTTTCTCAAATATTCCTAGGAAAAGGAAAGAACAGAAAAGAGAAAACAAATCGATAAGGGTAGCAACAAAAAATATGGATGAGGAGGATCCAAAAAATTAAAAACCCCTAACACAAAACATCCATAATAAGGGAGAAGAGATTATAAAGAATATAAATACTAACCCAAGTATGAAGCTAGACCCTACTGGGGGGGGAAGTAAAAATTAAGGAAACCTAGAACCAAAAGGTTGTCTTGGAGGAGGATTTTGGAGATGAGGAAACACCAGATATGGATCTAGAGGAAGTGGAAGTGGATATGTAGGTTATGAGGGAAAAACATGGGGAAAAACAAATTAATAATATGAAAATATACCATCTCCACAAACTTCAACGATAATTTCTCAAAAGTAAGGGAAAATCCATGATACAGGGGAATCTATTCATAGCTTCTATGAATCTAGGGATTAAAAATAACCCCCTAAAACCTATGAAGAAAAAACTAGGACAATAGAAGAAGAGGGTAAGGAAACCTATTAAATATAATATTGAAGAAATAGGGGGCCTATTGATGGACTCTGGTCAAATAGTGGGACTCCCGAAAACATATTTTCACACCCATCCCAAGTGTTGATCTATGAAGACCATGTCCCGAAATATAAGAGGTCTCAATGCCCCATCCAAACATAGGATGCTCCATAAGAGGATCAACCAGGAAAAAGATGAGTTAATCATGCTACAAGAAACAAAATGTGACAAGGAAACCATGAAACAAATAGCCCAAAGGGTATGGAAAGGATGCAAAGTAGAATTAATGGAAGCATATGAATATTCAATATGGATTTCCATCCAATGGGATTAGGGGATCCTCTTCTTAGAGGTCCATTCCAAAATACCCAGAATATTCATTTCAAGATACAATCTCATTGGATCCTAAGATCATGGATTCACATCTAATTCATATGGTCCTCTGTCCCCAATTTAGACCAAATAATTCTTGAAGGCTCTCAATTTTCTGGGTACCACCATGCAACAACAACAATGGTTCATTGGAGGTGACTTTAACATGATAGCCTTGGTAGAGAAAAAGGTAGGAATTAGAAGATTATATGTAGAAAATAAGAAATTCAAAGTCCTAAATGAGAACCTCATATCGATAGACATTCCTTATAGCAAAGCCTTGTTCACTTGGAATGATAGAAGAGGGAAGGACAAATATATTGTGGTGCATTTGGAAAAAAAAATGGTTTTCGAAACCCTGTTTCACTCCCAACAGGAAATATTAGTTCTCGTTTAGGAATTTAACATGATAACATCCTTAGCAGAGAAAAGGGGAAGAATTAGAATATTATATGTAGAAAATGAGAACTTCAAAGTTCTAAGCAAGAACCTTAGATTGATAGACATTCATTCAACTTGCAACGACTTGTTCACTTGGAACAATAGAAGAGGGAAGAAAAAATAGATTGTGGTGTATTTGGAAACAAATTTGGTTTTTGAAACCCTATTTCACTCCCAACAAGAAATATTAGCCGATATGTTTCCTTATTATGGATCAGACCATTGGCCTATTACTCTAGAATGGTAGAGAAAACTAATTCCCAGACCTAAGCCCTTCAGATTTGAAAATTTCTAGTTGGACCACCTTGATTTTCACCAAAACTTGTATCTATGGTGGACGGAAAGGAATAATTTGTATGGAACGAAGATGTTTCAATTTCAATAAATACTCAAGAACACTGGAATGCACATAAAGGTTTGGAATAAGGAAGTATTTGAAAAAAAAATTGAAGAAAAAAGGAGACTAGAAGAAGAAATGGTATAAATTCAATTAGAGGTGATCCATGGGGAATGATCAGAGAAGGAAGCCACCAGAGAGGGGAATATTAGATTATAACTGAATAAAAGAGATAAATAGGTAGAGACCATATGGAGAAAAAATCCTTGATAAGGTGGCTAAGATACGGGGATAAAAACATGAAGTTATTCCATAATGTGCTCTTGCAAAGGAGAAATCATAATATAATTTCTTCCCTAAGATATGAAGGTGGCGAGACTTTAGGAATCCATGAGGATATTGAGAGGGAGATGGTGAAAAAATACAACCACCTACTAAAGTAAATTGAGGAGAAATGGGAGGAGGGAGTTCAAAGGATAATAGATTCCATCCCGAGGTTGATATTTGCAAAGAAAAATCGTAGCCTCATGAGACTTGCAACATTGGAGGAAGTGGAAATGACTGTCAAAGAAATGTCCTTTGGGAAGGTTCTAGGGATAGATGGATTCACCACCAATTTATTTCAAGCATGTTGGAAAACCTTATGGAGGGACATATAGGAAGTGGTCAAAGTTTATTTCTCCTTGATATCCATTCTCCATGCCTTCAATGCCACTTTCATCACATTAATACCCAAGGCTCATGAGGATAACACTATAGATAAATTTTGTCACATCTCTCTTTGCAATGTCCCATCACCCAAAATAGGGGGTTTTGTGGAATGACGTAAAATCCTTGAAGACATAATTTTTTTTCATTAGACCATTCATTAGCCGAAGTCCTCAAAGAAACTGGGTATGTTGATGAAGCTTGATATGTACAAAGAGAATGATAACATAAATTGGGTATTCATTTAGAAAATGCTTTAAGATTTTTTCTTTGGTGTGGATTAGGTGCTTTGGGTCTTAAACCTAGTCTCCTCAATTTTCTTTTATATCTTGATTAACGTATATCCCTCCTGAACATTTAACCCATCTAGGGGTATTTGGAAGGGGGACCCTCTCTCTCCCTTCCTTTACATCATTTTCGTGAAGGGTTTGGGATGCATATTGAAGCAAGATCTTTTGGAAGGAACCATCCAAGGGATCACCCTTCCCTCTCTCCCTGAACCTCTTTTTGATCCAAATTTTATGAGAAAAATGAAATGAATACATATTATTATCAAAATATGCTTAACCCAAAATAAAATATATACAGTAAATCTGGTTTCTATTCAATAAGGAAATAAACTGAAACTGTAAAATGCACCGGAAAACAAGCTTGTTAGAATGGTGGCGGCTTATCTCTGAGAAGAGATGTGATGGTTGTGCTAATTCACCAAAAGATGATTACAATGAGGCTCTCAAGGAATTTTTACAATAAAGAGGAATGTCAAAAATCCTAGACATTCAAAAACCTAACCCTAGGAGATGAAGCACCAAAAGTCATGTGGGCGCCATTTGGGTAAGGTAGTACATCAACTTCCCGGGGTCATAACATTGCATACGATTTATTTTTTAGTCAGACGATATCCCTTTGGAAAGTTCTATACGAGGATTACACATGTCTCTTGTGGTGATCCCTAAAAACGTTGTTTAGGGCCTCAAAATGGCCTCAGAAGTGAGGGACCCAAAAACTAGGAAAAAAGTCGAACTGGAGAACTACCAAAATGAGCCACTTGGAATAGGTGGGAGATCTCCATTGCCTTGATTGCCCTCATTAGATGAGGAAATTTATGTTGAATTTTTCCTTGGGTGAGCCACTTGCCTTTGTGCGGGAGCTTCCCTGCTTTGACAACTCAATAAAGATGGATCCTTTGCTGGCGAGAGCCCTTGACCTGTTTGTCTACAATATGATAATTTGATGCCTATTGTATGTATTCGGGGTCGAGCTATGTTGGTGTTAGATTTTCTTCTATCACTGATGTGTCCAATAATGGTGGGAAATAAGATCGAAGGAGATCCACGTTGAACATTGGGTTCAGGCCAAGGAAAGGAGGAATTTTGAGATAAAACGCATTATCACCCACAACCTTGGTGATGGTTTATGACCCATAACAAAGTGGGAGAATCTTTTGATGGGTTCTGGTAAGGCGTTATTTCTTAAAATGTAACCAAACTATGTCGCCCACTTGAAACTTATGTGGCACTCGTTGTTGATCATGGTGCTTCTTGTACTTGTCATTGGACTTATGTAGGATATCTTGAACCTGTTGATAGATGTGTTGGATCAACTCAATGAACTGCGTGGCTTTTTCAGCCTCAGTTGGAGCAGGAGATGATTCAGTCAAGGTGACTACAAGGGGTAGTGCAACATCTATGGGACCCAATGGCTGGAATCTCAACCCCACCTAAAAGGGGTTGTGTCCAGTTGAGCTATGCAGGGCTCGATTGTAGCTATGTTGGAAATAGGGAGGACTCTCATCCCATGTGTGAGGGTTCTTGGAATTATACATGCACAGGATATGCATGATCATTTTATTTACAACCTCGGTTTGGCCATATGACTTGGGGTGGAAGGTCGTGGATTTTTTTATCTTGGTGTCCAGCAGTGACCAAAGTCTCGACCAGAATGTGTTGAGAAATCGACTTTCTCGATCTGAGACAATGGTTTTTCGTATTCCAAAATGTACCTAGACTCGTTTAAAGAAGAGCTTTATAGTGGCCTTTGTTGTGATGCACTTCTTGAAGGCAACCAGAGTCGCCATCTTAGAAAAGAGATCAAAAACCACAAAAACACAAACATTTCTCCACTTGGTGGATGGGAGGCTCAAAATGTACTCCATGGAGATGAATTGCCATAGCCTATCAGGAGTAGGAAGAGGGGTGTACAGGCCCTGTTTCTTAGTTGTTAGTTTGGCAATATCATAGGTAGTGCAAGACCTAATATACTTACTGGCCTCTTGTCAAAGTTTCGACCAGTAGAAATGTTTCTGTAGAATTTCCATTGTCTTTTCGACGTTGAAGTGTCCTGCAACCCGACTGTAGTGGGATTCCTAGATCAACTTCACTCACTCACTTGATGGAACAAAGATATGGCCTAGACGACACAAAAAAACCATCCTAAAGATGGAAATTAGCGAAAACTATGTTTGCGCCCAACATTTGGTAGGTGGTGGTGAAGTCATGGTCTGTCTCATAGAGTTGGGGCCATCTAGAGGTCTCATGGCTACAAGGGTCTATCACCGTGGTGAGTTCCACGACTGGAGGTCTGTTGAGGAAATTAGTGACGTGGTTGGTGCTTCTTGTTTTATAATTGATGTCGAGGTAGAATTGCTACAAGTATGTGGATCACTTATGATGGCGGTCATTCTACAATTTGGCTTTTGTTTGCATGAACTACAATGGTTTATGATCCTTATGGATGATTGTCTCCTTCCCAAGAATGTAATGTCTCCATTAGCGATAAGCTTGGACAATGGATTACATTTCTTTTTCATAAGTAGGGTACTTACAGACAACATTTGATAGTGTCTCACTATGATAGGCCACAAGGTGGCCATGCTGAGTGAGAATGATGCCCATAGCATAGTCTAAAGCATATGTCTCGATCTCAAAGAAATTTTGGAGGTTTGATAGTGAAAGTACTAGGGATGAGCACAAGCACTGCTTCAAATCATCAAACTCTTGTTGTTGGGACTGAACCCACACAAATTTCTACTTACCACCACCCCTGCTTACTTGCCTGAGGGCCCATGCAATATGAGAGAATCCCAACATGAACCTGCAATAGAAATTGGTAAGGCCGAAGAAACTCTATAGCTCAGTGAGTGTGGTTGGGGCTGGCCAGTCATAGATTACTTGGATCTTGTTTGGATCTACATGTACACCATGATTATCAATGATGTATCCCAGGTGATGGACCTTTTCCATGCCAAAGGAGCATTTTTCCAAGTTGGCGTATAGCTTGTGCTGCCACAGGTTATGCAGAACCTATTAAATATGTTGCAAGTGTTCTACCCAAGTCTTGTTGTAAATGAGAATGTCATCCAGATATACCACTAAAACATTATTGGTGAATTTTCATAAGATATTGTCCATCATCCTCATGAATGTGGCTTGAGCATTTTTCAAGCCAAAGGGCATGACCAACCATTGAAAAAGACCTTCCTTGGACTTGAAGGAAGTCTTCCATACATCTTTCTATTTTATCAGGACCTGGTGGTAGAGATAATTCATATCAATCTTACTGAAGTATTTGTCCCCTGTGAGCTGATCAAGGAGGTCATTGACTCAGGGAATTGGGTACCAGTTTCTAACTGTAATTTTATTCAGGGCCCGGTAATCAATGCAGAGTCACCAGGTTCCATCTTTATTCTATACCAGCATGATTGGCCTCCTGCAAGGTGATGAGATGGGATGGATGTTCCCCTTGTGAAGCAGTTCTTGGATCTTCCATTGGATCTAGATATTGATCTCCCATTGGGAAGAGGTGTGTCAGGAGTCAGATTGATGGGGTGCTTGACCTGACAGTGTAAAGGTACCCCAATAGGTGAGGAGAAGATATCCGATTATGATTTCACAGCCTTATACACTTTCTTTTGTTGTGTGGAGAGGTCAGACGTGGAAACCCTGGATGTGGTTGTGATATTTCGCTCATTCTGAGAACGAATCACGATGAAGAAAAAATTCCCTATCTGAGAGATGACCTTCCTGCATTGCTTGGAAGAGATCAAGGGAATAGTACTAGGTGGGACTGCCTCCAATATCTTGTACAATTTCTTTTTCAAAGTAATAATAACACTACGAGGCCTAGACTCATATACAACATGGCGTTTCCATAAATATGGTTGGTTAAAAATAACATTACAAACTTCAAGAGGGGAAACATCACACAATACCTCGTCTTTGAAGGGCTTGATGGCATATGAAATGAGACATTATGGGCTAATGTAGATTTTACTTCCTTGGAAAATCCATTCGATGGTGTAGGGTTGTGGGTGCAGCGTTGTTTGCAGGGAGAGTCACTTGACAGCCTCTGCTGATATGGGGTTCTTCTAGCTACCACTACCAATGATGAAGTGCAACAAGGCACCCTTCACCCACATATGTGAATGAAAAAGGCACTCGCCTTCCTTTGGATCATCTGGTTCACCGGGCTAGATCTTGTTGGTAGTAACGGTAGCACTAGGTTCTTCATCAATGATTTGTCTCCCCTCTTTTGGTTCTAACTCAGAGTAGAAAAATGCATCTGATTTATAGGATTTCACCTTAGCCACCAACAACTTCTTTGAGCGGAAATCAATAGTTTTATGCCAAGGGATCTTACGGAAGTCGCACCACTTCCCGGTATCTTTATTTGTCTTTTCAGTGTCCTTATTTTCTTGCTTCCTGGACTAGTTGTCCTAAGGCAGTCCATCTTTTCTCTGTCCTTTTTTCTATGGGTTGGAGCTGCCCTTTCCTAGATTTTCCTGTGCGGGGTTCCCAATCCCAAATTATCGCATCTTTTGTTTGAACTTCTTCTTGATTTTGAAAGCATATCGGTAGGATGTGCCCAAGGATGATATGCCCAGAAAATCCATTTTAGCCTCGATGTATATATGCAGACTACCATGATACTTGAGCACCAGATGTCCCTCATAATCTTTGAAACCCAGCTTGGTGCGCAAGGTATAAAAGATATTTGTGAGCTTGGGCACTGCTTGATCTCTTTCATGTCGTAGTGTGGTCCATTTTGTTTACAGGTCATCATAACTTCCAACAAGGTAGTATTTTTTCTTAATAGCATCCTTGAAAGACTCCCAGGTGACCGTGATTGTAAATAATGAGGGTTCCTCTGCTTCCTTCTGCTCATAGAAATTTTCCCACCAATATTTGACATGGGGAATGACTTTGAGGAGTGCAAAAGTAATATTTTCTCTATTCGAGAAGTTATGGACAAATAAATATCCTTCTAGCATATTCAACCATTTGTCTACAACATCTGTGTCTATCTAACCTTTAAATATAGGAATATCGAAGTTGATTTGTACCTTAAAGGGGGTGACACCTTCGTTTGAGGAAGATATGTTGCCTGTTGGTAGTTGCTGAAGAATTTGCGCAAAACTATCCGTCATCTCGTTCCTTTGTTGTGCGAGGGATTCCTCGAGAAAGATTTTGAGGGGATCTCTAGTTTAGGCACATGATAGCCCATTGGAAAGGTATATCCGAGGACTGCACATGTTTCCTGTGGAGATCCCTACATATGTTGACCGTGGCAATCCCTAAAAGTGATGTTTAGGGACTCAAAATGGCCCCCGAAGTTAGGGACCCGAAAACTAGGAAAAAACTGTCGAACTGGGAAATTGCCAAAATGAGCCAGTTGGGATAGGTGGGAGGCCACCAAAATCCATTTGGATCACTTTTGCATCTTCAATTTGTGGATGATACTTTTCTTTTGGGTCAACCATCGGTTAGAGAAGCTTTGGATTTCAAGAAGGCGTTAAAGGTTTTTAAAAACTCCTTGGGGGGGGGGCTCGTTAACATGGAAAAATCTCAAATATCCTTATTTAATTCCCTCTACTAATCCAAAGAAACATATCCCTCCTATTAGGTTTCCAGTGGGATTCTCTTCTATCTAAATATTTTGGGGATCCCCTTACTGATTAGGCCATTTACAATGTATCTTGGGAGAAAATTCTCTCCAAACTAAAAGTAAAGCTATCCGGCTGAAAGCATCACTTTCTCTCTCTCCATGAGCATATTTTGTTGATAAAATCAGTCCTCATGGCTATGCCAATGTATTTTTTCTCTATAATGGCATCTCCAAAGAACATCATAAAAAAAATCATAAATTTACAACATTACTTTATATTGGGAGGGGTGGTTAAAGAGAAAAAGTGGGCATTGGTAGCATGGGATAAAATCCATATTCCCAAATCCCATGGTCACCTTGGAATCATATAACCCCACTATGTGGGATAGGAATTGGAAACAAAGTTTTGGTGAATATAGAAAAATAACCCAGCGGCTCTGTGGCCAAAGGTTTGGAAGAGTAAATATGCACTAGACACTCCATGAGAGGTGTTGATCAGGTTACAAGGGGTTAGTCCAAGATCCATAATATGGATTAATTCTTGGAAAAACAGAAGATTATTTAAGCAACAAAGTTTTTGGAAGGTTCATGATGGTCATCCAACAGTATTCTAGGATGATCCCCATGAATAGGATCCAATCCTAGGGAATAGCAGGCATCTCCAATAGATTAGGACATTGATGATACATCAAGGATGGACCAAGGTTTGTCACTATTGGAAAGAACAACTATATCAAAGTGACCCAAACGATAGAAGTTGGAACAAATTGGAGGAATGACCTATAGAGTGGGATGGGGATATAATTAATACCATGGGGGAAGTGTTGCAAGAAATGCAAATACATGTCAAAAATGGATCAGATATTGTGATATGGGGAATGAAAGGAGATGGAAATTTAGATTCAAGGAGGCCTATATTTTGGAAGCAGGCCTATTGGAGGATAATTGAAGGACCTCATGGGACAAGATATGGCATTCTACCATAAGGAAAAATATCTCCACCTTCCTCTCTCTAGTGGAAAGGCATAGCGTTTTTACTTGGGATTTCCTAATCAAATGAGAAATACAAGGATCCTCCATATGCATGATGTGTCAGGCATAAGGGAAAACCTTGGATCACCTCTTTAGTACTTCTAGAAAATCCTCATACCTCTAGGACAAGGGATAAAATTTGTTTAGGTGCTTGGATATAATTAAGACTGATATTCCAAAAAATATTAAGGATTGGAAACAATATCCTTTCTTGAATGAAATCCTCAATAGGGCATGGAATACATTTTCAAGCTTTCTAGTATGAAATATTTGGAAGGAAAAAAATTGAAGGGTGTTAAAAAATAAAAATATTTTGATTGATTAGGTCTTGGAAATCATCCAATATAATTTATAGGATTCAATCATTTTCTTAGCTTGGTTTAGGGAAGATGTAGATATCTCAATGGAGGAGGAAATAATCTTCAATAATTGGAAGTTGGAGCCTAGTTATAAATAGGTAATGAGGGATATAACCCCATCTTGAATAATATCAACGAATAAGTGGTGGCCACCATTGGAGGGTTTCTTGAAGTTAAATTTTGATGGTGCATCAAAAGGTAACCCAAGGCCATCCACGACTAGGGGAATCTTTCAAAACTATAAGGGTGAAATTCAAGCTCTATATGCATCTAGAATGGGGCACAACTTGAACAACGGTGTGGAATCAACAAGATTACTAAGAGGTTTAGGAATAGTTCATGAGTAAGGTTATAATTCCTTAGTTGTGGAAGGTGAATCTCAATTATTGATCATGGATATGAGAATATGGTTAAATAGCACCCATCCTTATAAATTCTCAAGGAAATGGAGACTCTCATTTGGACTCTTAAAGGTTATCGTCTTAACTAGGTGTTGATATTTTTTCTTTTTAGGGACTCTTATCCCTAGAGATGTTCTAGGATTTCAATGGAATGATGTCAAGTCACCCTGAGGGATAAGACTCAAGGAATGCCTTAAATCCATGCTTTCACTCAAAGAAAACTATGCGAAAATTGGGTAAGTTTTCCTCTTTCTCTTATAAAACTCTCATCTCTCAAGAAGTGTTAGTCCTGATATTAAAACATTTCATCTCTAGGTGGCATTTGTCCATGAATGTTTTAAAAATTTTAGTTTTAAGAGTGGGCGAATGGTAAATTAAAATAAATATAGCATAAGAGTTGTAACACCCCAGGTTTTGAGCCTCATATTAAATAATGTATTTTGTTAATTGTCAAGAGGCCAGAGGGACCAAACAATTTAAAGAGGCCAGTGTACCTAAGAAATGTAATGTTTTGATCATTATTAATAATAAACACATCATTGGTTGCTAGACGGACAAGGACTAGAGTTATAGGGGGCTATGATTCCACAAGAGAGGGGGCTTGAGGGGCTAAATGTTTATTTCCTATTTTTTTATTACCCTTTTGTCTAACGGAGTGGATCAGTTATGTGAGCTTCTTGGGGAAGGCCGGGAGGTTCTTGATTCCCCAAAAATTACTTAAAACCTCCCCTGGTCTGATTGGGGGTTCGCTCATTCATCTTATTTATTTTGTTCACTCACTCGCTCATTCACTAGTTCATTCGTTCACTCACTTGTTCACTCATTCATTCATTACATTCTTACCTATCACTCATTCGTACATCATCATTTGTGTCTTAGATTGGGGAGAGGGAAATGAACTATCAAAGAGTATCCATGGTATTGTTGGTTGTAGTGTTCACTGGTGTAATCCAGCCATGACTTGAGATGCGTTGGCCTATTTCCAGCTTTGTTCACAACTATGAGTCCTGAGAGTTCCATCATGCAGATTCTGGACCAATTGCATTGGAGCCCTGGAAGGAGAAGGACTGCCTGAGGGACTGCGTGGAAGAGAAGGGTGGGGGTCCATTCTCTTGGGTGGTGCAGGCTGGGTAGAAGAGAGCTGGGTACTTGGGTTGTTGTGAGTGCTAGGAAAACCTGTGAGAGCTTGAATGTTGACTGGTTTGGGAAGCCAAGTAACACTCTCGAACGGTCCTTGTGAATTCATAGCCTTGGCTTAGGGGTGACACTATTGTGGAGATTTGGAATAGTAGTTTTTGCAGTTGGGTGGAACATCCTTGGTATGAAACCAGTTAGTGTCTTCTTTTATAAACATAAGTGCTCTCTGTTATGGTATCATTTACCTATATATGAATGTATTTCACTGTGTATTTATTTATCATTTAATTAAATCTTAGAATATGCATGTTGCTAGTTATTGTTGTGCATGTCGTTAGATACTTTATTTTATGCATCCTTATTAATTTAAAAAGGCATCGGTCAAAGAAAGAAGTCGAAGGGTGGGCTTGAAGGTAGCATACCTTGGCCTGTGGGTGGTAGGGTATTTTACAGATTGGTATCAGAGAGAGGTTGAAACATTGGTCCGATATGGGTCGGGTCTGTTGATCAAAGTCTCATGGTTGAGATTGAAATATGACCTTAAATTTGAAAACCTCGGGAGGAATGGCGTTGCAGAATTTACACAGAAGCTAGAATGTCAGAGATCCTTTATAAGGGATCGAAGGATCATGACCGTCCCTTTCAAATTTGGGAACGATCGCCACTATGGGATCAAGAGAGATATGGGGTCATTAGATCAGAGGGTAGGTGAACAGGGGTCATCTAATGAAGGAAAAGAAAAGGTTGAGTAGGTTAAGTCACAATCGTCATATGTCATTAGAGAGAAATCGATAATGGAGAGGCATTGCAGGGATCGAGAAGAAAATTAACGTTTCTGCAAGTTTTGATCCCATAATCGCTCAGGATTGTTTATCTTGCTAGGTCAATAGATCAACGGTGGATATCGATCCCACTACGGATGAGCATCTTTTCTTTGTGGAGATCGGAAAGGAAATTAAAGATTGAGCAAGTTTAGTCTCAGCAATCAATCGTGGTCGTCCATCCAAGAAAAGGGACATGTGATGACAGATTCGCTAGTTCAGAAGTCCGACGTTTGAGAGAAATGGATTGTGATGATGCACAAACTCTCGAAGCCCCAAATTCTGGAGTTCATCTGGATCGTTCATCAAAATGGACATGTGTCGGTAGATTGGTCAGCTCGAGAATTTAGAGCTCGGGAGAATTATAGTGTGCTAGTGTGGAAACTCCCAAAGACGGAAGTTCCAAAGCCGAAGAGCTAAAGTGGTGGGGCATGATGACATCACCTGGAGGTGATGTGGACCCTGGAGCGTTAAGCAGTTCAGAAATTCAGGGTTTGGGGGAAATGGAATGTGTTGATGTGAAATATCATGTAGTCCCGAAGTCCATCGACTGTTGGATAGAGAACTGGGTTTCGGGAGTGTTGAGGACCGTCAAATTTGTGCATGGGTTATTTTGAGCCATGGATCCCACAATGGTTCAAGAGTTCGTTGTTAGGGAGGAACAAAGTTTGCTAAGGAGAAATATTCTGAAGCCTGGAATTACGAAGTGGCATGGCTCGTTGACGTCACCTGGGATGACATGGATGCATGGGATGTGTGCCCTATTTCAGTGAGTTTTGAACCTGTGGAATATTGAAATTTCAGTTAGAACGTGACATGTCACCTACCTGATTGGGCCACGTGTCTGCTTCTAGTATTTTACCACATGGTGACAAATCGTGCAGTCCGAAGACTAGGCACTCCAGAGGAAAAATATGTGACAATATGCGTCGGGTCGAGAAATCCCAAAGGACCAAAGGCTAAAGTACATATCGACCGTTGATCCTAGAAGACATGCGACCGTATATCTTGTAGTCAGGAGACTTGGTAGTCCGAGGATTTTCAAGTCTATACAAGTGAAAAGTGTCGAAGCCCGAAGTCATGAAGGCACATAGACTGTTGGTTTAGGATCCCTTCGGGACCTTTTCTCAATCATTGGATGAAGCAGTAGAAGGACAAGGTAAGCACTTCAACGAATTTTCACTCCGAAGGAGTTGAGCAGTGCAGGAACTGAATTCCCCAAACCCCCGAAGTGATGAATTAATAGAGGATCATTCGTTCCAACACTTGATTAAGTCATAGACTATAGATCTCGTGAAGCCTCTAGATGGGGGTGGGGTCTTCCTTTTGATGGGAGATTAAATCTTGACTTTTCAATCCTTGTGGTGGAGCTAATGGAGATTTTGGAAAAAGGTAACTTGGGGAGAAAACATGAGTTGACAATAGATAAAAGACAAAGGTTGAAGTCCGGAGGACTTGGTCCCGGCACTGGTCCCATGCACAGGTAAAAAAAAAAGCATTGGGAGGTAACTTAGCAGTGGGTTTATGGCTCGCACAAGCCCCACGTGAAAGAACATGGAGCGAAGTGCTAAGGAAGGGACAAAGTCATAGATTCAAACCATGGTCACTTGAAACATGGTTTGAGGGAAAAGCCTATGCATAATGAAATTTTGTGTTAGCCAAGGATAACAGGACACTATTATTTTTCGGACAATGGGGATATATTATTCATGAACTAAGAAGAAAAGGACATGTAGCATTGTCTGGTAAATGTTTCTATCATATGATTAATTCTAACAAAATGGTCACTTGCACATTTTGTAGAATTAAGAGATTTAAACATATCAGCTCAGAATGAATATTTGAGAGATGGAAGAAGGTCAGGGAGCCTCCAGCCATAATAGAGAGGCCGAAGGCCAAAATACCAAAGTTGGTAATGCAGAGACAAAGTCCAATGGACACAAGGGCAAAGGAGAGAAACAAAAATTAATAGAAACTGTAAGAAGTCTGAAAATAGAAGTGCAGAGCTATAAAATAGACAATGAGAGGCTGATGAGAGAGAAAAGTTAAATAAATGCTCGAGTGTTGTAGATCCTAAGCCAATTGCAGAGGAAAACAGATAATGGCTCTGAGCAAAGGGAAGAAGGAAGGTTTCGTGAAAGAAGAGATGATTGGGGAAGAGTTGGTTATTCAAGAAGTGCTAGTAGAACTCATAGACACCACTCACCTCTTTACTCAACAAGAAATTTTTATGCATCTGAAGATTCCATAAGTAGTCTAGAGGTGTCTCCTGTTAGGCACCAAATAAGGAAACAAGAAGTGGACAGTTTGCAAGGAGAGTTGATGAAGCTTAAGCCACCCTCCTTTGATGGTGAAAAAGAAAAGGGATATGATGTTGAAGCATGGTTTCTTGGACTCAGAAGATATTTTCAATTGCATAACTATTCATCAAACCTAGAATCCAGAATTGCCACCCACCATTTACATGGGAAAGATGCAATGTGGTGGGATCAACTGAAGCAAGTTGAACATATTAATGAGAGTAGGATCACTTGGAAGCAGTTCAAGAAGTATTTCCATAAGGAGTACCTCTTAGAGCATTTCTATGACAAGAAAATGAGTTATTTGAACTCAGGCTGGGAAGCATGACTATGGAAGAATATGAGAAGAATTTCTTGGGGTTGTTAAAGTATGTCGGATTCATTAATCATGAGAAGGTGAAAATACAAAGATTTATAAGTGAAATTCCAACCTTTTATAAAGAAAAGATTCGGTATGATGAGCCCAAGACCTTAACTGAGGCCATCGGGAAGGCTAAATACATGTATGAGCAAGGCCAGGGAAGAGAATCCCTGCAGAAATATTGGAAGGATAAGAAGAAGGAGAATTTCGATTAGAGGAGGAAAGGATTCAAACCTCCCTTCAATAGGAATGAGCCTAATAGAAATCATCAAGATTAGTATGCTAAGGGTGAATCCAAGAAAGAATACTCCTTGCGAAAAAGGGGAAAACCACCAATCCAATGCTGGGGTTGCAAAGAAGATCACTTGTACAAGGATTTCCCACACATAAAGGACATAGTGAATACTGTGCACAACGTCCAAGAGGCTACAATAGTCGAATATATGGGAATAATTTGTGTAGATTTAGATTATCAACAAGAAATTTACCAATCCAATATGATCGAGGTGGAAAGTAAGATCATAAATCAGCTTGTTTCTATTTTAATTGATTCATGAGCAAGTCATTGTTACGTTGATCCTAAAATAGTGGATAGATTACATTTGGAGAAAAGTAATCTTGTAAAATCAAGTTTGGTTCAGTTAGCCACTAGAACCAAAAGGAGATTCCATGATATGGTCAAAACTTGTTCCATAATTCTTAATGTTGGGAATAGTAGCGTTGATGTGAATATCATACCCTTGGGGTCTTATGATATTATAATTGTAATGGATTGGTTGGAAAAGCATCATGTTGTCCTAGATTGTCATAGAAAGACATTTACATGTCTTGATGGAGATGGAAAACAAAACACTGTGAAAGGAGTTCCAAGACCCATCTCTATAAGGGATATTCCAACCTTACAACTGAAGAGATGTTTTAGAAAAGGATGTCAATTGTATGCATCTCATGTGGAAGATACAAAAAACACAAAGGGGCCAAGCCTTGAATATTTCTCAGTACTACAGGAATTTGAAGATGTATTCCAAGAAAGACCATGGTTTCCACCAAGAAGGGAGATATATTTCCCATTTGATTTAGTGCCGGGAGCTGCCCCAGTGTCAAAAAAACCTTACAGAATGAGCACACAAGAGTTAAAAGAATTACAAATGCATTTGGAGGAATTGTTGAAGAAAGAGTACATACGTCCAAGTATTTCACCTTGGGGAGAACCAATAATGTTTTTCAAAAAGACGGATGTAACCTTGAGGCTGTGTATTGACTTTTGAAAACTAAATAAGTATATTATAAAGAACAAGTATCCTCTACCCATAATTGATTACCTCTTTGATCAACTAAGAGGATAAAATATATTTTCAAACATTGACCTGAGGTCTGGATATGATTAGGTAAGGATCAAGGAAGAAGTCATTCATAAGACAACCTTTAGAACCATGTATGGGCATTATGAATTTGTAGTGGTGCCATTTGGATTGACCAATGCACCAATTGTCTTTATGTGCTTAATGAATGGAATATTCAGAAATTATTTGGATAAGTTTGTCATAGTATTCTTGGATGACATAGTTGTCTATTCCAAGTCCGAAGAGGAGCATGAACATCACTTAAGACCGGTATTGCAAGTGCTGAGAGAACATCAGTTCTATGCCAGGCTGAGTAAGTGTTATTTTTATCAAAAGTAGATCCATTACTTGGGACACATTATTTCAGGGCAAGGCATATAAGTAGATCCATACAAGATTGAAGACATTAGAGGATGTCCAACACCCAAAAATGTGTCAGAAGTTAGATCTTTTATGGGATTAGCTGGTTACTACAAAAGGTTCATAGTAGGGTTCTATAAGATTGTTCATCCCATCACTTCTTTTAAAAAGAAGGGAACTAAATTTGAATGGACACCTAAGTGTGAAGAGAATTTTAATCTATTGAAGGAATTACTTAATAGTGCACATGTGTTAAGGATTGCTGATCCAAATGAAATTTTTGTGGTATGTACAGATGCATGTAAGGACTTGGGGGATTCCTCACGCAAAATAGACATATCATTGGTTATGAGTCCATAAAGCTTAAGGAACATGAGAGGAACTATGCCACGCATGACTTGGAGCTTGTTTCCATTATCCACGCCTTGAAGATGTGGAGGCATTATCTCATGGGGAAGATATTTTAATTAAGGATAGACCACATTGGTCTAAAGTATATTTTTGAACAACCAACCTTGAATTCCAGGAAAACAAGATGGATGGAATTTTTAAGTGAATATGACCTCAATATCAAGAATATCAAAGGAACATAGAATAAAGTTTTCGATGCACTTAGTAGAAGTGTGAATCTCATGCATGTTATTGTTGTCAATATGCATCAGTCAGACTTGAAGAGAAGAATTTTAGATGATCTTGTTATATATTAGCATTAATTACAGATAAAGGAAAGCTTACAGCAAGGAGATGTACAACATAAAATAAAGCAGTATGAGATAAAGTAATATGGATTACTTATGCATAAGAATAGAATCTATTTTCTTAGTTCTGGATAACTGAGGAAATTGTGTTGAAGGAAATGAATGATTTTCCTTATGCTAGACATCCCGGTTACCAGAAAAACGATTACAGTAGTAGGAAGCCAATTCTTTTGGTCGAGAATGAAAAAGGATGTTGTTGATTACATCGCTCGATGTATGGAATGTCAGAAGGTGAAGGCTGAGCATAGGAACCCAACAGGTTTGTTGCATCCATTACCAATCCCAGAGAAGAAATGGGAAGTAATAACCATTGATTTCATAACTAAATTACCCAGGACAACAAAACAACATGATTCAATCATGGTAGTGGTTGAAAAATTAACAAAGGTTTCTCATTTTGTTCCTGTAAAAACAACACATACAATGGTTAATACTGCAGAAGTTTACATGAGGGAGATTACTAGGTTGAATGGGATACCTAGGACAATTGTCTCGGACAGAGATACAAAGTTTACCTCCAATTTCTAGAGGGGATCGTTTAAAGGATTTGGTACAAATATAAACCTTAGCACAACATACCATCCACATTCAGATGGGAAAATAGAGAGGGTCAACCGAGTAATTGAAGATATGTTGAGAATGTATGTGATGGATAATCCATCTAAGTGGGAAGATTACTTACACTTGGTTGAGTTTGCATATAATAATGGGTATCAAGCTTCATTGAGAATGAGCCCATTTGAAGCCTTGTATGGTAGGAAATGCAATAGTCCATTGAGATGGGACAACCCATCATATAGAGTGGTACTTGGGCCAGATTTTCTCAAGGATATGGAATACCAAATGTTTAAGATCAAGAAGAATTTAAAGGCAACTCAGGATAGACAAAAAGTTTACGCAGATAAGAACATGACAACCAGAGAATTTAAAGTAGGGGAGCATGTACTTTTGAAAGTGAAGCCCAAGAACAATTCTTTGAAATTGGGTAGTTGTACAAAGTTGGAAGCCAGATTATGTGGTCCATTTGAAGTATTGGACATAATAGGGCCAGTTGCATACATGCATGCATTGCCTGCTTCCATGAATGTGCATAATGTATTTCATGTCTCTTTTCTAAAGAAATATGTACATGATCCTAACCATGTTATTGATTGGCATATGATTCAGGTAGAAACAGAGGGAGACTTTAGGTCCAACCCGTGCAGGTATTGGACATAAAGGTCAAAATCCTATGAAAACGAGTTATAGAGGTGGTAAAAGTTCACTGGACCTGCTACCCAGAAACATGATGATGCCATGCGAGCAAAGTACCTGCATCTTTTTGAATAAATTTTGATATTTTGATCTTTATTTTGTATATGCACTGAGGACGGTGCCAAAATAAGGGGGAGGGGATGCAACACCCTAGGTTTGAGCCCCATATTAAATCATGTATTTTGTTAATTGTGAAGAGGCCATAGGTCCTGTTAGTGCTAGAAGTTGCCCCTAGACTGTTATAGGGTCAAACCTAGCACATCTTCAGTTATTGCAATATTTTATAAATGAGAATGTGTTTGGGTTTTGAAATAAGGTGGATGAGGTAGATGATATGAGAAAGAATAAGAGAAACAAGCTAAATGCAGATCAATTAAAACACCATTGGGGATGGATTCAAGTAAACATCCTGTTAGATTGAAGGCCAGTGAGTTGCATATCAGAAAAAATACTTATATGATGGTGGATGGAAGAATGGAGAACATGAAAAATAGTAGAACATCCACCAAACATAGATTCTCTCTGTCAAAAGGATGCATTGCTACTTGAAACAAAACACACTGATAATAGGCAATCACGGAAAAATCTTTATCACTCGGGAATATATCATCCATGAGCAGCCATTGATTCTCAATGTCTGCAATTCTTTCAAGTAAGATGAAGACAGAATGTAAAACAGGAAGAGATCACAATCTAGTAAAACAATGCACCTGGATGTTCAGTGTCAGAAATGAATACTTAAATAAATGCCCATAGGCTTACAATCTTTCCTACACGAGCCTCTGCCCAAATTCCCCTCTTGGATCTCTCCTCCTCTAGTTACAAAATGCTTGATTTAAATAACAAAAAATAATAAAAAATGTGCTAGTTTACTGGAAATAAAATCCATTCAAATCATAAGACATAAACTAAAAAAAATGTAGTTGTAAAGGTTGTCGAATAGTTGAGTTTGTTGGTGTCAAATCTCCTTTTAAATCTAGATATGATCTTCATTTGTTGAATCCCCTACCACCTGTAACTTGAAAACCTGGATATTGCTCAAACATTGCTCCTTGAATCACTAAGAATCTGGAATCGATGAGAAATAAGGTTGAACTAACTGCCAAGTGCTTTGTTTCCATAGCTTTGGCAGAATTTGATGCTTGTTGTAGATTTCTTGATGCCACCTATTAGCCATGTCTTCGAGACACTAAAGATAACATTTGACCAACTTCCTTCAATTTCGAGCTGCCATGTGTTCTATTTCCTCCAAAAAGTTTGTCAGTCGTGTGGTTTCTTGGAAATGTTGATTTAGATTAATCCAAATCTTTGATGAAGTCTTCAATTCTTAACTGTTGGATTTGAATGTTGAATTGCTAGAAGATCACTACTTCCAGGTGTCCTTTACTTGCCCTTTGGTGTTGAGGCTGCTGATATTATGCCTAAAAATTTGCTTTAATCATGCTCTATCTCCAGCTGTTGTATGGCCTTGACAGATGTTGGAAAGATTATTATACTCCCTCAATCTTCTCGAACCAAAGACTAATTGAAAAGTTCCAGAACATAAAAAGAACTTTCTCTTTCGCCTTCTCAAATTTTGTTGTATGAATATTTATTATAACCAAGGAAGATTGAAACTCTGCCTCCTTCTGTAGCCTCCCATGAGTGAACTATTGGAGGATTCTCAGGTTTTGAATTGAAACTTTGATCCAGTCAAGCTTTCCATTTGTTGTTCCTTAAGTTGTTTTGCCACGTCTTTTGCCTTGGTATTATTTCTCTTACTCCCAGCATCTATGCATAATAAATAAACTCTATTACAGTGCTTAAATTGTTTACCAAGATCGTGATATTGGCCCTTCTCATTTGTGTTGACAACTGCGAGCTTCTCACCTCGATCTATCTCTTATTTGTTGGTACTTTGCAATTTATACTTTTAAACTCAAACTGCCATCTACCCAGTGACATTTAGCATTGTGTGGCGATGACATACAGTTGAAAACTTCCAATTCTTGGCATCTGAGTGCTCATTTAACTCTTATAAGAACTCCTCATCAATAAATAACCTGGAACCTGCTCAGTGCACTTCTAGTCTCCGCCATGCTTTGACATCATGTCTCATATACCACAACAATGTGACTAAGAGCCAACACCATAGAAAATTATAGCAAGCATACACCGTGACTACTTGAATCGAGGGCTTCTAGTCGTCCTGAAGGCTCCTTCCTCATGGCCTTGTGTGGGCATATAAGTTTAACGTCGGATTTCCCATGTGGTCTTGACTCGTGGCTTTGCATAACAACCTGATGCCTTCGACCTAGAAAAAAAACCATAGACCAAACTATGTTGCACCTTTAGACAATTGTGTGTGTATCTTCTTCTTGCAAATCGGATCTTTGGCATCTATAATTTTGAGCATGATTTACCTCAATCTATGCAACACTAGATAACCAAATCGATATCTGCACAATGTTTTGACACTTGGCTCTTAGCTGGCGTTTGATGATTTATATGTTGCGTGGCATATGGACTTGACTTGTTGACTTGGCACGTAGACTTTGCATAGGCATTTAAATTGATTTGGTCAATGAAATTGATTTATGGCTTGATTAATGACTTTGGCTTTCTTTTGTGTGTCGACATATAGCATGACTCATGGCTTCAGCTTTAGTGTAGCTAGCATAAGAATGGCTTGTGTTTTTAATTCGTGGCTTGGCTTGTGCGCTTGACTTAAGTTTCGATTGCAGGTGTGCTATCTCATTGTGTGTTGCATGGTGTTTTTCTATTTTTATGTATGCAGAGGAAAATATCCATATGCATGAGATATAAACCCTTGAATTATTTTTAATGCTGACAGTTGTGGACAAAATTGATGCATAGTGCATGAAGAAGGCCTCTTTGTGGGCTCCTCCCATGGCACCTTGTGTTGAGTGACTTAGCTCTTGACTTAATCAATTGATCATTTGGCATCCGATGTCTCTACTGGTAGATTTTCATCACCTGGGCACTTACACAACCTCTATGTGCATACAAAACTAGACTATGTTGTATTTGATGGCAGGTGCTTTGGCTCGATAACTTGTGAACTTGGTTTTTTATGCCTGATGGCTTTAATGGAGCTTGGCCCTTTTGCCAATGTTGACTCTTGGTTGTAAACAATATTAAATATAAGAAATTTAGATATGGTGAAAAACCAATCTGGCGAAGAATATGATGCTTTATAATGGCGCTGCAAGAATGTCAATATTCTAGTAGCATGCCTGTCTTCACCAAAAGTCCAAAATTCAACATTGTAAATTGAGTACTAACAGGGCCCAAACAATTTAAAGAGTCCAATGTGACTAAGAAATGTAATGTTTTGATCATTATTAATAATAAACACATTGTTGGCAGCTAGACGGACAAGGAATAGAGTTATAAGGGGATATGATTCCACTAGAGAGGGGGTTTGAGGGGATAAATGTTTATTTCCTGTTTTTTATTAACCTTTTTTCTAAGGGAGCAGATCAATTACGTGAGCTTCTTGGGGAAGGCTAGGAGGTTCTTGATTCCCCACAAATTACTTAAACCTACCCCTGTTCTGATTAGGGGTTCTCTCATTCATCTTATTCATTTTGTTCGCTCGTTCACTCATTCAATGGTTCATTCATTCATTGACTTGTTCACTTGTTCATTCATTACATTCTTACCTATCACTCATTCAACCATCCTCATTCATTTCTTGGCTTGGGGAGAGGGAAACGAATTGTCGAAGAGTAGCCATGGTATTGCTGGTTGTAGTGTTTGTTGGTGTAATCTATCCATGAATTGAGGCCTGCATGTCTGAGACGCATTGTCCTATGTCCAGTTTTTTTCACACTTGGGAGTCCTGAGAGTTCTAGCATAGAGATTCTAGACCAGTTGCACTGGATCCCTAGAAGGAGAAGGACTTCCTGAGGGGCTACATGATAGAGAAGGGTGGGGGTCCATTCTCTTGGGTGGTGAAGGCTAGGTAGAAGAGATCTGGGAACTTGGATTGATGTGAGTGTTGGGAAAACCTATGAGACCTTGAGTGTTTATTGGTTTGGGAAGCCAACTAACACTCTAGAGCTGTCCTTGTGAATTCATAGCCCTGGCTCAGGGGTGACACTGTTGTTGAGATTTGGAACAGTAGTGTCTGCAGTTGGGTGGAACATCCTTGGTCTGTAGCCAGTTAGTGTCTTCTTTTATAAAGATAAGTGATTTATGTTATGGTATTATTTACATGTATATGAATGTATTATGTTGTGTATTTATTTATCGTTTAATTAAATCTTAGAATATGCATGTTGTTGGTTATTGTCATGCATGTCATTAGATCTTTCCTTTTATGCATCCTTATTAATTTAAACAAGCATAGGTAAAATAAATCAATCCAAGGGTGGTCTTGAAGGTAGCATACCCTGGCCTATGGGTGCCAGGGTATGTTACAAGTGTATAAGGCATTTCAGAGAATGAAACTTTTATGGAAACATAATAATGTGTTGAGCAATTAAGAATTCAACAATTTTAACACATATAACATATTTTTGAAACATGCATTAAACATTTAAACATATTCAAATATTCAAATCCTTAGAGGTACCATCTACACATCATTAAAAATATGAAGAAATGAGAATAAGTGGTCATTGTTAAGAGTAAATCACTTCACTGACATAAGCATATAACACAGAGTAACATTAAACATGTCATATAACTTGGTGTTTGAGATTTTATTAATGGGGATCTAATACAGGAAGCCAAAATGAGAGGGGTGGCTTTTACAAGAGCACATCCACAAAAAGATAAATTACAGATTGAAACATGATGCAAGGGATAAATATCATGAAGCTTGCGACCTTAATAATTTGGCTATGCCTGAGGATTGTGATCAAACAACTCTGGTTGTAAGAAACTCTTAAACTCCCTAAAGTACCCACCCTAAAAATGAGCTACTTATCTTTCTTTATAGAATTATTCATTCAAAATAAAAACATTATTTTAGACGAGTTATTTAATTGATTTTTGTTGGGTAAAAATAGCATTTTACCACCAGAGTTAACTTGTTGATGTTGTTGTTGGGTGTGTTATATTTTTCCAATTGATCTTCCATATGGATTATTTTGGATGACTCAATTGGGTCCTCAACTACTATGTTGTACATGTTCAACCCTTTCACAGTTGAGGTTCACGGGTAGCTAAAATGGCATGTAGCCATTTCCTCTCAACCACCACCACACATCAATGCAGAATACCATTGACCAACTCCTCAAATATTATTCCTCAAGTTTCTACATCAAGCTATCCAATTGATATAACTGCACCTTAGGATAGATTCCCAAATATCCTCTTCTCTCGAAGCTAAGCTAATGATACTAGACAAGGACATTCTTTACTTCGTGAATTTTAGAACACATTCAACAGATGTATGTAGCTAGGTAGCTGATATCTCTCTCTTGAGGGGAGAGATTGAGAAGGTGTTTCATCATTTGTGACACATGGCATCTGAGTAACTTACAATTAGATGATAAATTACCCATAGATTTCTTTTCCTTGTTCTGTTGGCTTTCTCTTATAGGATCTAGACACATGTTTGTGAAGAAAATTTATGGGATCAAGTGATTTGCTACATCCGTTGTGATATTTGGAGATTTATAGCTTGTGTGGGTGTGCATATGTGGGAAATCGTTACTGTCCTCCATCGGTTGTAGGTAACAGTGTGATGATTAGCAAGGCCATGAAGACGTGAGGCCAAAGTTCATGTTCAAAGGCTTTTTAACCATCAAATGATTTGGCATGCCATCATTATATCTTTCACCCGTATGAAATAATCCCTCCTCATGCCTATTTATGAACACACGTCACCTTCTCAGTGGCTTAGTCCTTTTAAAAGTTTGGGGAAGGGAACAATATTTTGAGTAACGTCATCAAGGTCACACAGACATGTGGAAGCTTCATATTAGTCCATGCCAGTGCTTATGTGGCTCTATACTCGGCCTATGTGTATTTGAGTTTAATAGGTTGACCAAAGTCTCTAGTGGGACCTCCATGTACAGGTAGAAATCTTAGATTGGCTCTAACATATGCCATATTGGTGTTCCACACTTTCTCTGATTTTCCTAAGAGTCCCAAGTGGACTGATGCATTTGTTCCATGTATCACTGAATGGGTGGACATGTGTGCATTGAGTGAGAGGACATGCGGTTAGGTGCAACTGAAAGATCATTTTCATGACCCAAGAGGAGTGGTTTTACCCTCTTCTCTCTTGTCAGGAAACACCACTCAAATCTCAACACATGGCTCTTAAAACTGTCATCACACCCATTATGCATGTTATATCCAATTTACTTTCATGATGGTACATTGATCACCCGCCATGCATCTGTCTTGCTTGCAACCATGGATGATCGGGCCCCTCATCTTAGTGTTATAGAAATATTTTCTCACCCCATGCAACTTTCTCAGAAGGCCTTTTCCATTTCCCTATGTAGACTTGAAGCCCCTTTTTGTAGTTCCCAGAGCTAAAAATTGAATTTTTCCACATATATGCGCCCTCACAGCTATGCAACATGCATATACGCAAGTCACGCCATTACATCCTGCATACATCAGGTTTTGTGCCCAAAATTAAAAAATGGTGTCAGATTTTCATGTCACGTCATGAGATCCATGATCCTTGACCTTCCATATACTGGAAGCATTCTGAATCGACCCTTCAGTTCCATTTGAAGGCTATAAATGAGCCATATCCGAGCTGTGGAAAAAGGAGGAGAAGAATTCAACTTTGAGAGAAAAGTTACTCTGAAGAAATTATTCACTTCATATTGAGTTTGCATCCCTTTGTCCTTTTAAGTCTGAACACATTGTTCAGCCCCCAAGTTCTTCCCTATTTGATGGAGAACCTCATTTTCTCTCTTATATGATCTTTCCTTTGGTGGAGGATTTAAGTGGTGGAGGCCCACCTAGAAGGGACTTAGTTTCTCAGTTCCAAGACATTCTCACATGAAAGTTTGTCATTCATACACTTCTGTTGTTCATATTTTAATAGAAATACTATTTTCTTGTCCAATTAATGTCTTGAAAATATTTGAATTGTTATTCCATGGGTGTATTTGTTATGAATATTGATGGATTATGCTAGTATATGTGCTAAATTTATATATTATCACCATATGCTTATGTATATTAGTTGTTGAGGACAAGTTGTAGGTGTATATAATTGAGTCAAGTTCTTAATGACGGACTTCATCGAACGTTTAGACAAGGTAGGATTTTTATCTTATCTTGTTAGCATGTTTTTTTATATAACATACTTGAGATTAGAGTTGATTTCTGCAGTCATTTACGTTTGTTGTGGTTTACCCCATGCCATAGAGTGATTTTCCTCGTAACACTTATGATGTGGTCTCATCATATATCATTTTCCCAAAAAGGTCCTAATCCTTTCAAGGTCATAATTATCCCTGCTTTTAGCTCTCGATAAGCACCCAAACACTCAAAACTTATCCTTGGTCCCTTAGGGAAATTGTTGATTTCTCTAGGGCCCTTTACCATCTACTAGTTATTTCTATTCAGGAGCTCTGTAAGCTCATCTTATGCCTCTGTTTTTCCCAATTTTGGTCCTATAACCTTCACCAACATATATATCAATGTCAGGATCAAATATGGTACTAACATCAGCTCCAACGAGGACAACATACCCCTATCGTCCACTGAGAATTGTAGAACAAGTTCCTTCTTCTGTTGGGTTATGGAGTTTGCGCTAAAATGATAGGCCTCCCATGCACCTAAAACCTGATTTGATAGGTGAAACAAAATTTCTAAATAGCTTGCAATGTTATAAACCTATATACTTGCTTGTGTAATAAATGGTAAATGAAGTAAAATTAAAAATACATGGACAAGAATGGAAAAATATTTATTTATGTACAAGGTAAGAAGTTTTGGATCATTCAATACTGCAAGAGATGTTTTATAAACCTCCCATTTATAGGGGCCCCAAACAACTCTCCATATAGTTGAGACAATTCATATGTGTTGTTGTCTTGAGCTCGAACAACTTGGAAGGGTCCAAGCCAAAGTTTGTCGAATTTCCCATGTTTCCCCTTTTTTCCGCCCCGACATCCCATTTCAAGACTAGGTATTTTTCCATGGTGTTTCTTTCCTTGTTCCTCTTGTCAAATATGTATTTCATTCTCACTTGGTGATCTTGGGACTTTATCTTCACTTAATCCCTTACTTGTTGAACTTCAATTAGTTGGTTGAATCTTCTCTACATATCATCATATTCAACCTCCTCATTTTGTAGTAACTTCATCATAGAGAGACTGATTTGGATAGGAAATATGGCCTCTGTTCCATATACCAATTGAAAAGGAGAAGCTCCAATTGAACTTTTTATGCTCACCCTGTCTTCCCAAAATGCATATTATAGGTGAGAATCCCATGCTTTTTTATTTTGGGACAACATTTTATTTATGATTTTAATTGGATTCTTATTTGAGGATTCAGATAGACCCTTGCCTTGGGGATAGTAATTAGTAGATTTCTTAATATCTATGTTATAGTTTTGAAAACATTGCATCAATTTGGAATATTTGAAAGATTGAACAATATTATTTATGATCTTTCTTGGACATCCAAATCTAGCCAAAATGTTTTCCCCTAGGAATTTGATGATGGCCATGGATTCTACCCACTTGTTAAAATAATCAGTGGTTGTTAGGATCCATTTATGTTTCCCACCTTAATTTGTATTGATTCCATCAATGAAATCCAATCCTCATTGCTGAAAATGGGTCTCTTCTTTAATAGGTATGAGTGAAAGGAGCTGCAAATTTTCTTTCCTGCAAACATTTGAAGTTATACACATATCCTAACCCTACAATTGGAATCAGAGAACAATGAGGTCCAGTAGTAACAAGATATGAGGATTTTGTATGTAGTGGCCCTCTAGGCACGGTGACCCCCACATACTCCCTTACGAAACTCATTGCTAATGTCCTCAGTTTCTTCTTCAACAAGGAAATTCAACAATATTCCTCTTTCATCCTTCCAAAACATGTTTTATCCTAAAATGATATAGTTTAAATCTTTGAGTTTGATAGATCTAGCCTTGTCTTTGTCCCATGTTGGTGGGAAGCTTAAATTTTGCAAGTAGAAATTCACATCCTTATACCAATCAGATTTAGCAAATTTAGGGTTTACCTTGAAAGATGGCTCTCGTGTTTCATCTTCTTCTACTTCTATTTTCATGACACTTGTTGGTAGAGTATTTATGTCCAAATCCCTACAATTTGATTCCTCTAGTATCTTGGCAAGTCCTTGTCCCTTTATCATCTTTGTGGGTTTGATCTCCAAGTCATATTCCTGAAGTTTGGAAATCCATTTACCCCTTCTCCCTTCATTGTGAGGCTATGTAAGGATATATTTTATTGCACTAATGGGAACATAAGAAAACATCTTAGAGTGCAATATATAATCTCTAAGTTCTTTCAATGCCATGACCATGAAATATTCTTATTTCTCTAGGATGTTATATCTGAGCTCAACATATCTTAAATATCCGTTGAAGAAGGTTGTAGGTTTCTCTTGAATTTCTTCATTTTTCTACAACAACATAGTAGCTATGGTAAGTTCTAAAGCAAAAGAAAAGACAAAGAACTCTGTATCATAGTTTGGGATGACCGGAACTGGATATTCTCCCAATGCCTCTTTGATTCGATAAAAATATTCCTTATATTCAATATTTTACTTCACCTCATGATATTTATTTAACATGTCAGTGATATACTTTACCATCTTAGAAAATTTTGGGACAAATCTCATCAGGAAATTAATTCTCCCCAGGAAGGATTGTATATCTTTTTTGTTCCTAGGCAGGGAAATTTGTTTGATGGCCTCTACTCTCTCGGGATCTATCATTACCCCTTATTTGGATACTATATTTCCTAGAATCTTTCCTTATGTCATGGAAAAATGATACTTCTTTGATTTTAGAGAAAGGCCAAATTTCCTTCACTTTACAAAAGTCTTCCTTAAATCTACAATATGATCATAATCTATTTTTGAAAATACAATCATGTCATCAAGGTAGATAATAATGAATCATTATTTTTCTCCACAAAGGCCATGTACATAGCTATTTGTAGTGTATCTCCTACATTAATTAAACCAAAATTAATTTTATAATACATGAATGTTCCCCATGGGGTTGTGAAGGTTGTCTCTTCCATATCTTCAAGATGAATTTCCACCTAGTTATATCCCGAGAAACCATCCATCATGGAAATTGTTTTTTCTCCTACTACTTTTTGTAGTATGTGATCCATCTTAGGTAGGGGGCATTTATTCTTAAGGGATAATTTTTTTAGGTTCCCGAAGTCCAAACAAAGACTTATCTCTCCACTCTTTTTTTTTACTATGACCAAATTTTCCACCCATTCAAAATACCTAAGAGGAATTATCATTTGAGCATCCAGTGATTTTCTCACCTCTTTCTCAATGGTAGGTAGTAATAGAGGATTAAATTTCCTTAGTTTCTTCTTGAAAGGTTTAGTACTGGGTGATCCAGGTGGATATTGGTGGCCACCCACCTTTAACAACTGGCTCCTCTTTTGATTTTAGTACAACATGTTCTTATGTACTTTCTTGTCATTATGGGTTCTACACTTCTGGGGCTGTCTGAATCCCTACACATCTTCCAAGTGGATATCGGTGGCCTCCCACCTAATCCAACTAGCTTATTTTGTATGTTTTCATGTCAACACATATTGTTGTACTTCTAATGCCATTTTGGGCCCCTAAACAATGTTTTTTTTGGCTCGCCACAATCAAAATGTAGACTAAGTTACAGTTTTCCAACGTAATGCATAGTTCTTGAAAATACCTTTCCAATGGGCTATCACGTGCCTAAAATGAAGGTCGTATGAAAAAGTTACGACCCCAGGAAGTTAATGTACTAACTTACCCAAAGGGGGCCCACATGACTTTTGGTGTTTCATTTCCTAGGGTTAGGTTTTTGGATGTCTAGGGTTTTGGCATTCCTGTTTATCATAAAAATTCCTTCGTAGCCTAATTGGAATGATCTTCTTGCAAATGAGTGTAGTCGTCACATCTCTTCTCAGATATAAAGATGCCACCATTCTAGCAATTCTTGCACTCTGTATTTTTACGGTCTCTTTACAATTCTTTCATTAATAGAAATCAAATATTGTTGTATTTTTCTATTTACAACAATTTTCATGAGTATTTCATTGTAATTTCTCGGTTTGCATTTCGTTCCGAAGATAAATCTGGATCAATGGTATCAGAGCAGGTTGATCTTGATCTTCTTCTTTTTTCAGTTCATGTCCCTAACGAGGTCCAAGTATAGCCAGTTGGGTATCGAGTTTGTCTCTCTTGACAACAATCACTCTCACACACCAAATAAACCCTCGATGGCGGTAGAAAAGAAAGACGACGAAGCATAAGATTATATTAACTTATTGCTTGAGCAAGCTCTCGCGCAATAGAGGGACGAAATGATGGAGAATTTTGTACACATTCTTCAACCCTTGCCAATAGCAACATGCGCATCTTCATCAAGCGACCATTTTGGAGGAACCTCTCCCTTCAAGGTACAATTTAATTTTTATATTCCCATATTTGAAGGTCAGATAGATGTGGATGCGCTAGAAAAATGGTTAAATCTATTAGAAGGTTATTTCCCTGTTAAAAAATTTTTTGACAAGGAAAACATCACCTTCCCACTCCTCAAGGCTATCCTCCATGTCAAACATTGGTGGGAAACTTACTAGGAGCAACGTTCTACAGAGTAATATGGAATATATGGGGCCGATCCCACTTGGGATTTTTTTGTGGATGCGGTCAAATAATAGTATTATCATGTTGATAAATCTGAAGACTAGTACATGAGATGGACCACACTAGGGCAAGAGAAGTGCCAAATAGTGTCAAAGTTCACAAATACTTTCCATGCTTTGCGCACCAAGCTGGGTGTTATCACATAATGTTGTAAGGAGGATGTTCTCCTAGCGAATGCCCCCTTTAGCGGAAAAAATGACAATAAGCAGGTTGAAAACCCACCTATCCTAAGTTTTGTGAGCAGGCGTGTATGATTTAAAATGGGCATATATTTGGGCATCCATGATCCATGTGCCCAGATCTACGGATGATGTCTGATTTCGGACCCCCCCCTGTCGTTCTACCTTTAATGTGGGGGGGGGGGGTCCGGAATTAACTAGTTCTTGCGCGGGCCCCTCGCTATCCTGACACTTTCCTTCCAAGTCACCTCTATACACCCATCCTCTACCTTTCCAAGTGTTGTGTCCTCTTCGCTTTCATCCATGTTTCTCTTGATACCTGTATTCCCATATCTTCGTCACTTGTTACCTCCACCTCAGCGTCCACAGGTCTTACCACTCATCCACTTGATCGCTTTCCCTCCACCGCACCTATCCACATGGCCTCCCCTCCCCTCACTCCCATGCCACACAGGTTAATCACCACTTCCTGTCCCTGTCCCCGCCCCCCATTAAACCATTTTGTGTGATGTTCCTTGTGTTATCCTCGTCCATGTTAGCAGACATGGCCTCCTCATAACTTCCTAGAAAAGCAACAGCAGCCAAAGGGATACTGCCACGTCCTGCAGGAGCAGAGTTGACTAGAGTCTTTCCAAATCCTAAGAATCAGTTAATGAAAATACGGAGGGTGGGTGAGACATTGTCTCCTCCCTTAAATGGAAATTTGGGAAAAGACAATCATAGAGGTGACTATCAGTCCTTTCTGACAAAGATCGCATCCATCAGAAGACTGCATGGGCAGTCTGGCCAACGTCTGTGTTGAAGGAAAATCTCCTTGCGGATAGGTAGATCTCCTCTTGAGAGCTAGACTCTTAACTCTTAAGACAGAAGACGCTTGACGTGGACACTAACTTCCTTTCAGATCTATACAAACTAGTGCATGAGGAGGAAAGGGAAAAGAAGTACCTTTTACCGGCGTTTGTCCCTGCACTAGTTTGTATAGATCTGAAAGGAATTCAGTGTCCATGTTAAGCGTCTTCTATCTTAAGAGTTAAGAGTCTAGCTCTCAAGAGGAGATCTACCTGTCTGCAGAGAGATTTTCCTTCAAGAGAAACTGGCGACTCCACTGGAGAGGATTCGAATCGAAACATTTGGTTTTGATTTTTCCTCTAGACCTTGTCTTTCCCTTTGATTGTTTTCAGACCTTTTTCACCCCTTCATATCTGATTTTATTTGTTGATTGGCTCTTTACCCCATCACACTCAGCTTGACTATCGAAATTTGATTGAAATTTTGAGTTTTTGGACTTTTTTATGAGTTTTTTTAGCCTGGCGCCCCCCTGCCCATGTTAGCAGAGCACCAAAACTCCCTGGAAGTGTTAGACAGAGTGCTATAACGCTTGGTGGCCCTTATACCAAAGCGCCAGCTCTTTTTTGCCCAAAATCTCTTAAAAAATTCCATTTTTTGGAGGTCCAAACCTTGTTTATTCACTTGTTGAGCTGCTTTGTGATCCAATGCTTCTACCTTTGACCTTTGACATGCTTCCTCATGAGAAGTAGACACCTTATTTTTCAGATTTTATGCCCTTCTCCCTTATTTTTGAGTTTTTTCTGTTGAGAGCTTGAAATCAATCCATTGCTTTCTTCTCTCCTATCCAACTGAACAAGAACTCTAGTGAAGGACATTTGAAGTATGTAACTCTTCTCATTTGGTTCTTTGAGGTCATCTGATCCAATCTCTTTCTCTTTCCTTTTGCATTTTTGGTTTTCTTTCTCTTCTTTGATTGCAAAAGGGTGTTTTGTTTGTGCGAAATCTGCATTTTCTTGTCCAAATCTCCTTGATCTGAAAGGGTAGTTGGCAGGAGAAATTTTGCATTGAATTGATTATCGCTCACATGAAAACGAAAAAAGTACATCTTAATGATTAGTTTGCATATTATTTTTCATTTCTGAAATGTTGTAGCATTATATTGGATTTGATTGAGAACAAAATTGATTGAGGGAATTCCTTGTCAAGTGTTTGATAGTCAAAACGACTCTTCCTCTTTCCCTTAAATAGGTATTCATTGAAAATAAATGATTGCTTATCATATTTCATGCATATTTTTGGGAATTTAGTCATCTTTCCATCATTTTCACTTTCGTACACCCTCTGAGTAAACAATAGCCATTAAAATCAATGCTTAACTAAAATTTATCAGAATTTTTACATCTTTGTTAGCAAACCTACATTAGTTTAAGGTGTAGGGCTTTGGAATAGGTTGAAAGGATAACTTTCCAAAGCTATCAAAAAAACTTAGTATCTTGCGGTAGGGAGAGTCAAATCCAATTGTCTTACTGGCTTGTTGGGATCCCCCTCTCACACAGGGGTTATGCACGAGGTCTCATTCAGGTGAGTTATGAAGATTATCCCTCTGTGGTTCAACTGTTTGTAGTGGTTGGATCATATATTGGGGGTCACTGGAAGGTATACCCATGATTATGTGTGGGAGCCTTTCAAGTTGATTTCGGACTTGTTATTTTGCCCATATGCTCCGACTGGACTATCGACTGTACTCGCCCAGGGGCTGACTACGAGTTGGTGACCTTAGTAGCCACAATATTTAGGGTCTCACACAAGGTGACGATGAAGGGAAGTCTCACTGTACCTGGAACAGACGTTGGTCAAAGTCACTCGGGCTCCTTGGAGGATAAATCCACAATTACTGCATGGAAGCTTGCACCAAGGCGTAAGTCCGTTAAGTAGGTCGCCAATGTAACTGATCCACCCGCTCTATCCCCGCCCCTTCCTATTTTGATATCGCGACGTTGGATTTCATCACCAACTAGTGGTTTCATTGTAGGAAGGTTTCTTTGATTGATTACTTCTTTGATTCATAGTGTCTGTTGTTTGTCTTACTTAGTGGACCTTAGGTTGAGTCAATGATAATGGCATCGAATCCTGGAAGTACCAATGGAGGAACCCCTTTTCCTAGGGAACCTTATACCTTTCCTTCATTTGGAAACTTTGGTTCTCCATATGTTGCCACACTGAGTCTTCCAATACTCACTATTGGATTACCAGTTTGGTTGTTCCCCACTCCGGTGATCCTGAATCCTCCCAATGTTTCAGTTGCACCTAATACTTTGGATGTCAATACACCACCCACACATCAACCTCATGTCAACTTTTCACCTTCTTCATCCATCAAGTCTCCTTCCATTTCTCCTTATTTGCCTAGTGAAAGCTCTAAAGCAAGTAGCCAGGTTGATAAGAAGAAGAAGAAACAGAAAGAGAAGACGAAGAAGAGCCCGAAAAGGACAAAAACCCCAACAACATCAGATGTTGGCTCTAAGAAACCAGTTACTATTAATAGTACTAGGAGTGTTGATGAGGTCAACACGATTAAAATGAAGAATCCAAAACCCAAATTCCCTTACAGTCTTTGTAAGGGTGACCACTTTCTGAGGGATTGCCCCGGTCTTATCAAGGTTTTAGAAATGTGATCTTCCACGTCATCGGCCTTTGTCAGTCATGTCGATGATACCTCGTCAACTATTGATGTTCAGGGTCTCCATTGCGTTGATTTCCACCATTAGATGAGAAAATTTCTATTGAATTTGGCCCTGAGTGAGCCACTTGCCTTGGTGCAAGAGATACCCTACTTTGACAACTCAATAAAGTTGGATCCTCTGATGTTGATTTCGCTTGACCTGTGTGTTCAGAATATGATCATTGGATGCATATTGCAAGAATTTAGGGTTGAGATATGTGGGGGTCAATTTTTCTTTTATCTCCGAGGTGCCAAATAATGGTGGTAAATACGGTCGAAGGATATCCACTTTGAACACTGGGTACAGGCCAAGGAAAGGGGGAATGTTGAGCTCAAAATCATTGTCTCCCACAACCTTGGTGATGGTGTAAGTTCCATAACATAGTGGGTGAATCTTCCGATGGGGGCATGTAAGGCATTCTTTCTGCAATTGAAACCAAACTTTGTCTCCCACCTGAAACTTATGTGGCACCCAGTGTCGATCATCGTGTTGCTTGTACTTGGCATTGGAATTCTGTAAAATATCCTGAACCCTTTGGCAGATGTGATGGATTTTCTCAATGAACTAGGTGGATTTGTCATATTCAGTTGGAGCAGGTGACGTCTCGGCTCGGGTGGCCACAAGGGGTAGTGTGACATCCATGGGACCCAATGGTTGGAATCCCAACCCCACCTGAAAAGGCTTGTGGTCGGTTGAGATATGTAGTTATCGGTTGTAGCTATGATGGACATAGGGAAGAATCTCATTCAATGTGCGGGGGTTCTTGGAATTGTACATGCAGGATATGAACAATCATCCGATTGATGACCTCAGTTTGGCCATCTATCTGGGAGTAGAAGGCAGTGGATTTGGTGAGCGTGGTGTCCAACAGTGACCAGACACTCGACCATAATGTGTTGAGGAATCGACTATTTTGATCTAATACAATGGTTCGTGGGATTCCAAGATGTACCCATACTCGTTCAAATAAGAGCTTGGTAGTGGAATATGTTGTGATGATCTTCTTTTAGGCGGTCATAACCGCCATCTTGGAAAAACTATTAACAACCATAGAAAAAAATCCATTTCCTCTTTTGGTGGATGGAAGGCCCGACATGTAGTTCATTGAGATGGATTCCCATGGCTTGTCAAAAGTAGGCAGATGGGTGTACATGCCCTATTTCTTAGTGGTCTCTTTGGAAATGGCACAAGAAGTGCAAGACATGATATAATTGCTAACTAAGTTTTTTCTAAACATTTGGTAGGTGGTGGCGAAGTCAGGGTCTGTCTCATAGAGGTGGGGCCATCCAGAGGTATTGTGGCTGCAAGAGTCTAGCACCGTGGTGAGTGCCATGATTGGAGGTTGAATGAGGAAATCAACAACTCAGTTGGTACTTCTTTTTTTATACTTGATGTTGAGGTGGATCTACTGAAAGTATCTAGACCACTTATGATGGAGGTCATTCTGCAATTTGTCTTGCGTCTGCATGAACTGCAATGGCTTATGATTAGTGTGGATGACTGTCTCCTTCCAATGAATTTAATTCCTCCACTAGCGGTAGGCTTTCACAATGGAGTACATATATTTTTCATAAGTAGGGTACTTATGGACAACATATGATAGTGTCTCACTATGATAGGCCATGGGGTGGTCGTGCTGAGTGAGGATTGCGCCCACAACATAGTGAGAATCATCTGTCTCAATCTCAAAGGGTTTTTGCAGGTTCAGTAATGAAATTACTTGGGATGAGCATAAGCACTAATTCAAATCATCGAACGCTTGTTGTTGGGACAAGCCCCACACAAATTTTTCCTTACCACCACCCCTGGTTACTTAGCTCAGGGCCCATGCAATATGGGAAAATCCTAACATGAACCTGCAATAGAAATTGGCAAGGCCTAAGAAGCTCTGAAGCTTAATGAGTGTGGTTGGAGCTGACTAGTCATAGATGACTTGGATCTTAGCTAGATCCACATGCACACCATGCCGATCAAATATGTAAACTAAGTACTAGACCTTGTCCATGTTGAAGGAGAATTTTTCCAAGTTGGCATATAGCTTGTGTTGTTGTAGGGTGTGTAGAACCTATTGAATATGATGCAAGTGTTCCACCCAAGACTTACAGTAGATAAGGATATCATCCAGTTACACCACTAAAAAATCATTGGTGAAAGATCACAGGATATCATCTACCATCCTCATGATTGATGGAGCATTTTTCAAACCAAAAGGCATGACCAACCATTCAAAAAGACCTTCTTTTGACTTGAAGACAGTCTTCCATAACATGTTTTTTCTATTGGGACCTGGCGGTAGCTAGATTTTAGATCAATCTTACTAAAGTATTTGACCCCCTTGAGCTTATCAGGGAGATTGTTGATTCAGGGAATCATGTACCTGTTCCTGGTTGTGATTTTATTTAGAGCACGGTAAACAATGCATAGTCTCTAGGTCCCATATTTATTATGTACTATCACGATTGGGCTCCTACAAGGTGATGATTTGGGATGTAATTTCCCCTTGTGGAGTAGTTTTTGGATTTGTTTCTTAATCTCCTCATTCTATAATAGAGAGTGGCAGTAGACTAGCCCATTGGGTAGTGGTGCATCGGGGGTCAGATCAATGGGATGCTTGACCTAACAGTGCAGAGGTACCCCGGTAGGTGAGGAGAAGATATATTTGTATTCTTCCATGACCTTATCCACTTGCTTCTGCTATGTGGAGATTTCGTCCGCGGAGGCCCTAGATGTGGCTGCAATATTTTGCTAGCTCTAAGAGTGAATCACGAAGAAGAAAAATTTCCATGTCTGAGAGATGACCTTCCTGCATTGTTTGGAAAAGATCAAGGAAATAACACTAGGTGGGACTGCCTCAGGTATCTTTTACAATTTCTTGTTCAAATTAATAATAACACTGCAAGGCCTAGACTCATACACATCATGACATTTCCATAAATAAGGTTTTCCTAAAAGAACATCACAAACTTTGAGAAGAGAAACATCACACAATACCTCATCTTTGAAGGGATTTATGCCATATGACAGGCGACACTGTTGGATGACACGGAGATCACTTCCTTGGTGGAGCCATCTAATGGTGTAGGGATGTAGGTGCAGTGTTGTCGGCAGGGCTAAACGCTTGACGATCTCTGCTAAGATGAGTTTATTTTGGCTATTGCTATCAACGATGAAGTGTAATGGAGTTCCTTTCACCCACATATGTGAATGAAAGAGGTGCTCGACTTCCTTTGGCTCGCCTGGTTCACTGGGATGGATCTTGGTGGTAGCAAGAATGGCATTGGGTTCCATGTCAATGATCCATATCCCCCTTTCTAGTTTTAACTCAGATTCAAAACCCACATATGATTCAAAGGATTTCACCTCAACCACCAGTGACTGCTTTGAGCGACAATCAACAGTGTTATGCCAAGGGATTTTATGGAAGTCACACCACTTCCCAATATCTTTCTTCGTCTTTCTGGTGTCCCTATTTAATTATGTCTTAGACTAGTTGTCCCAAGGCTGTCCATATTTTCTTTGTCCTTTGTTCTATGGGTTGGGGCTTCCCTTTCCTTTCTTTTGTTGTGCAAGGCTCCCATGCCCAAATTTCCAGGTCTTTTGTTTAAGCTTCTACTCTATTTTGACGACATATTGATAGGCTGTGCCTAAGGATGAGATGTACAAAAACTCCATTTTGGTCTAGATGTATCTATGTAGACAACCACAATACTTTAGCACTAGATGTTGCTTAGAATATTTGATACCCAACTTGGTGCACAAGGTATGGAAGATATTTGTGAACTCTTGCACCACTTGGTCTCTTTCCTACCACAGTGTGTTCCATTTTGTATACATGTCATCATAACTTATGACAAGGTTGTTTTGTTCCATAATAACATCCATGAAGGACTCCCAGGTGACCAAAACTGTAAATAATGAGGGCTCCTCTGATTCCTTTTGCTCACAGAAAGTCTCCCACCAATATTTGACATGGGGAACGACTTCAAGGAGTGCAAAAGTAATCTTTTCTCTGTTTGAAAAGTTATGGACATAAAAATACCCTTCTAGCAGATTCAACCATTTTTCTACAACATTTGTTTCTATCTAACCTTCAAATATAGGAATATCAAATTTTATTTGTACCTTGAAGAGGGCAGCGCCTCCGCTCGAGGAATATGTGTCACATGTTGGTAGTCACTGAAGGATTTGCACAAAACTATCCATCATCTCATTCCTTTGTTGCGTGAGGGATTCCTCGAGAAACATTTTGGAAGGATCTCCTATCCCATCGTCTTTCTTTTCTCCTGCCATAAGATGTCACTTGGGTGTCCAAGATATTTTTTCCTCAAGAGAAACAAGCTTGAGACCCAATTATTTGTACCCTGACCTCGTCGGGGACATGCATTAAGAACGATAAGGAGAAGACTGCTCTGATACCATTGATCCATATTTTATGAGTAGAACGAAATGAATAAGATTATTATTATTCTTAACACAGAACATAAGGAACAATAACAGAGATATAGTAAAATTGGCTTCTATTCAATAAGGAAATATGTTGAAAGTGTAAAATGCATACTAAAACAAGCTTGCTAGATTGGTGGCAGCTTATATCTGAGAAGAGATGTGATGACTATGCTCATTCACAAGAAGATGGTTACAATGAGCCTCTCCAAGTCATTTTACAATAAACAGGAATGCCAAAACCCTAGACATATAAAAACCTAACCCTAGGAGATGAAGTGCCAAAAGTCATGTGGGCCCTATTGGGGTAAGTTAGTACATCAACTTCCCAGGGTCATAACTTTTCCATATGATCTCCTTTTTAGGCACACAATAGCCCGTTGGAAAGGTATATCCGAGGAAAACACATGTTTCCATCAGAATCTAACTCCATCAATATTCTAACTGTGGCAAGCCCTAAAAACGTTGTTTAGGGCCTCAAAACGAACCCAGAAGTTTGGGACCCGAAAACTAGGAAAAAATGCCAAAATGAGACTTCTGGAATAGGTGGGAGGCCACCAAAATCCATCTGGATAACTTAAGATGTGGAAATAATTAATTAAAAAATAAGTTCTTATGTTTCATATCTGTGATAGGGTACTTCAACTTACCTTTCAACCTTTTGAACTTCTTATCAATCTACCACACTGATTCTCTTGGCTTCTACTTGATCTCTATCATCTCATTCATGAACTGATCCTCTAAAATGGTCAATGGAATTCATTAATTAATTCCTTCTTCACATCTGCGATGGTTGCAAGTGCTCCTTGTGGGATGTTTACTACAAGGCCCATATACCAATCCAATGCGCGGTCTCTAAATGTAATTGCCAACTACGAAACTTTTGTAACTTCATCTATAATCTACTTAGCTGCCAAAATCTTCCCACAAATAAACAAATGATTCTTTGGGTCTTTTGACCCTTCTCCATGAAACTCAGGTAACCTAATAGTTGGATCTTCTCCTACCATTGTGAATTTTGTTGTACTACCACCTCCACACAGTGTAGAAACTTGAATACTGCTAGCTGAATTTGTACTTCCACTTGAATTGGACCCTCGTCCTACTAAAATCCTTCTACTTCTAATCACTTGTTGGATAACCAGTTCTTTGTCTTTGGATGTCTTAATCATGCACGGGGTTGTGGGTTCCACACTAATTCTGATCTGGAATGGAGATCCTTCTTTTGCATCAGACCCTTAACCTCTGGTTTTTCTCTCATATGTGGTGTGAAATATTTCCTCAATCTTCCCTGTTGCATGAAGATCCTCTACCTCTTCCTCATTACTACCCAATCCCTCCAGCTCAAGTGCTGACCTCTTCTTACTATTAATCCCATATTGGTAGGGTCTTCTATTGCACGTCACTCATGTTCTTATCAATATCTCCTTGGTCTATTCCTCATCCATGATAATGGGGTGCATTTCTTCCTTCTTCTAGCCTCTCTCTAGATCCCTCTCGATATATCAGATCGCCCTTAGTGATTCCCCCAATCTCCCATGTGCGTAGAGTGATTTAGTTGTATGACTCCACTGTCATGACGCCTTTATCATGTAATAAAATATTTATCAACGTGTAAAGTCACCTAATGTACCTTACTCTTTATCCCTTCAAGAACTCCTTCTCTACAATAGTATATGACTTGGCATTATCAAATGAAAACTCAATAATAAATCCTAAAATAATACTGTCTAACCAAAAATCCATTGCGTGCATGAATTTATTATTAACTCTTTCCAACTGCACAATATTCTCAATAGTTCACTCTACTAGTCTGATCCGGTTAGTGGGATGAGTATCCTTCAACCTCAATATCCACTCTTGCAACAATTCAGGGAAATAAAAAAAAAATGCCTCATGAAAATGAGTAAACACATACTTGTCCAAATACTGGTGCAGTGTATACCTGGAACTTCTATTATCTTTCTATGTAAACTTGAGTTATTTTGTTTCCAATCATCTTTCAATCTCCTTCTTAGTAAGTCTCCGTGGTCTGAACATCCCCTTCTACCATTGCATTCTCTTTACTATCCTTCTCATCAAATCCCATCCAGGTTGTTATTCTAAGTTCCAACCGACAATGAAACCATTTATTGGAATGTTTGGGTTGACCCAGGTTCTACCTTGGGTTTCCAGCCCTTTTGGAGACCAAAAGGTAACACTGCGCACAAATTAACTCTAACAAATTTATCCATTCATTCATTCATTCAACATTAAGAATAACATCAAATAAAGGAATCATTCCACACAATAACACAAGTTTTACCATCGTTCATCCCTTAGGCTACATCCACAAAGATCTGGCTTCTTTATTATTCATCTTCAAGTCTTTGCGTTGCACGTGTTACATTAGAAGTGCATAAATTAACATATATGTGTGTATGTGAGGGTCAATAGTGTCACACCAAGATCCATAGCTTGCGACCAGACCCTCAATTACAATCCATAGCTCTGTCTAACTCAAAACTATCTCCTCAGCTATGTGGCTCAAAACTCACTCAAGACTCAAAACTAGAAAGCTTCACTCATGACATAGAATATATGATCTCCTCAGATCTTACAATACATATTTATACTACCAAAAGTGGGTTAAACCTTTTACATCATGACCAAAACACTAACCCTAAGTGGATTAGGTTTGTCCACATTACAACCTCCTCCACACAATTGGTCCTCTATCGAATTGTTTCCTCATCATGTTTTCCTTCTTTGTACCTTTTAATTTCCTCTTTCATCGCACTGCTTTTCCTTCTTTCCTAGCGCACCACTTTTCCTTATTTTCTAGAATGCCCTCCAACTATCCTCCAAAATTGTTGCACGTTTCCCCAAAATAACATGCTCCAACACCTAGGATATCATAAAACAATTGCAATAGTAATAAGCCAATATTTTTGAATAGGAATGAAGAAAGAAGTGGCTAATTACATAGCCAGATGTCTGGAATTCCAAAAAGTAAAGACAAAACATAGACACCCAACAGGTTTCTATAGCCATTTCCCATTTTGGAATGGAAGTGGGAAGTTGTCTCAGTTGATTTTATTACTAAGCTTCCACGATTAGTGAAGCAATATGATTCTATCATGGTGGTGGTGGATAAGTTGACTAAAGAATCACATTTCATTCCATTAAAGACTACAAACAAGGCAACAAATATTGTGGATATTTACATGAGAGAAGTTTCTAGGCTAGATGGAGTGCCTAAGGAAATAATTTTAGACAGGGATCCAAAGTTTACTTCCAATTTTTGGAAGGGTTTGTTCAAAGGATTTGGCACAAATTTAAATCTTAGTACAACATATCATTTAGAGTCAGATGGGAAAACAGAAAGGACTAACAAAATAATTGAGGACATGCTTGGAATGTATATGATGGATCAACCATCGAAGTGGGAAGATTATATCCATTTAGTTGAATTTTCCGGCAACAATGGGTATCATGCCTCCTTGAAAATGAGTGCATTTGAGGCACTGTATGGTAGAAAATGTAACACCCTTGTTAGAGTTGGGATAATACAACAGACATAGCAGTTGTTGGGCTAGAATTGATAAAAGAAATGGAGAATCAGATGGAAAGGAATAAGTATAATTTGAAGGCTTCTCGAGATAGGAAGAAAAGTTATGCAGACAGGAACAAATTTTTCAGAGGTTTTAAAGTGGGAGAACATGTGTTTTTGAAAGTAAATGAAAAGAGAAGTTTGCTAAGATTAGGAAGTTGCCCGAACTTGGGAGAAAGATATTGTGGTCCTTTTGAAATATTAGAAAATATAGGGCCAATTGCATACATGCTATCTTTTATTGCATCCATGAGAGTGCATAATGTATTTCATGTATCATTACTTAAAAAGTATGTACCTGATGTCAATCATGTCATTGATTGGAATGTGATCCAGGTGGAGAATGAAGGGCATTTTCGCATGGAACCAGTACACATCCTGGACCGGAAAGTCAAAGTGCTCATGAAAAAATCCATAGGGATAGTAAAGGTTCAATGGACCTGCTACGGTCCTAAATATTCTACATGGGAGCATGAATAAAACACACATGCATGATACATGTAAATTTTTGACAGTTTTGAAGAAGACAAAATGCAAGACTCCATTTTGAGCAACTAGAGTTCCGGAACCACATCTCAGAGTCCTGGCCAACTGCATTGGAGTCCTTGATAAACGAATGACACAATCGTTGGGTTAGACATGATAAAAAAATGGTACATCCCTTGGGCATCCCTGATAAATGAATGGTGTATTCCTTGGGTCGGCGAGTTGAGAGGAACATGAGATTTTGGTTGGAGATATTTTTGGAGTTGTTAAATTGCACAAATTTTTATTTCTAATCATTGTGATGTTAATTTTCATATATGTATATCGACATAGAGTGCACCGAGAATGGCGTACACTTGTAGGGGAGGGGGAATGTACCATCCCCATTATAATCCCTAGTTTTATTATTGCTTATGTAGATATAATATGTGGCTACAACCAAGCGATGTAATATGCAAATTCTATTTCAATGTTTTTAATAATAAAATCCAATGCCATCTTCTAAGGGAACATGGACAAGAGGTGGGGGATGAATTAATACACAAGAGAGGGGAGTGTCTAGGATAATGGCCAAGAGGAGTCCAAGTGGGGGATTACCCATGTTTATGGATTTAACATTTTTTCCTAAATTTTCTATTGTATATGAACCTTCCCATTTCTGATTGAGTGTTTCCAAACCCAATCATTGAATACATGTAAGAGGGTGGGTATGAGTGGTCACATCTCAAAGTTATTGGGAACATGGTGGTTTGAGTAAAATCAACTTGGAGAAGAGTGTGAGTCAAGAAAGGAAAGAAAAATAAATGAATTTAGTATGGGTTGAGACAGAAGTAACAACAGTTCAAGCAGTTTCGGTGGTTAGTCAAGTTTGGGAATGGAAAGAGAGTTTGGAGCGGGTGTAACAATAGGAGGGAAAACTTATGGAGTGTAATTGGAGTGAATTGGAGCTGGAGAAATGAAGATCCTCATTATCAAGCTGGAAGAAAGACACTTGTGTGAGTTTCACTGAAATAGCAAGTGTTGTTGTTGGTTTGCTAATAGTTTTCCTAGCAGCAGTTTCCCTTGAGTTCCTAGATGAGATATTTCTAGGTACATGTTCCAGAGATACCCCAATAAATGAATGGCACATTCCTTGGGTTAACCCTGATAAACAGATGGTACATCCCTTGGGTTAACCTTGATAAACAAATGGTTCATCCCTTGTATTATCCCTGATAAATACATGGTACATCCCTTGGGTTATCCTTGATAAACGAATGGTGCATTCCTTGGGTTGGGTAGGTTGAGAGGAAGAGAGTTGGTGGAAAATTTTGTATAACTGTAGGATAATATTAGTTGGGTTGAGAGATTTATGAGCTCTGAGTGGACTGTGAAATACCACCCTCCTTTTTGGATTGCTAGCCTCAGCTTGAGGGTGACTGGTTGTTGAGATTTGGAACAATCAGTATATGGTTGGGTGGAACATCCATCCCAAGCAACTGGTTGCACGATTCTTGTTTAAGATAAGTGTTTTATCTTTTATTGAGTTATTTACATGTTTTATTGATGTACATGAACTATGCATGAATGAGAATGACTAATATGTTTCTGCAATGAACAATTTAGTTGTATCGCATGTTGATTATTATCATTCTTCATATGCATAAATTTTATGATTATTACCATACCTAATTTGTTATAAATTGTAGCTGTAGGCTATGGGAAAATGGATAAAAACAAAATAATGGCTTTAATTGCATAAATTTTGTGTTATATGTATTCCACACGTATTGTTGCCTAGTTGGAGGCTAGATATGTTACTAAAATGGTATCATATTTGATAAAGAGAAAATTTTGTGTGACACGACCTAGCTCGGTTGGGTACGTTACATAAATTATTACACATGAAAGCATTGTTACAGATGGTATTCTTACATCTATACTATTACCCACTCTAATACATATTCACACAAAGGAAATTATGTTTTACTTTTCTAAAAAGGAAAATTTCCATTACAATGTTTTTGATAGATTAATATGGAATATAATGTAATATTTTGGTTAAATCCTTGTTCACAAACATGGAGTTCTTCACTTAAGCTACACTCCAGTATCTTAACTTGGTCATTGGCATTGTAAGATGTGCTCTATAAGCCCATGTTATGTAGTAAGCAATATATAAGTATAGTGAAATACATGTCATTCCTCAAAGGTGGGCAACTCATGGAAATAAGATGTGACGCTTGCAAGAGAGGTGTCATGTTCACAAAAAGTTTCAAATCATCAAAATGGTAAGTAAGCCTCACTTCATAAGCACTATGAGAGGATATAGAACAACAATGCATTAACTAAAACTTGCTTCACACATAGACTGATATTTTATTGTAATTTAAATCAAGAAAATCCTAGTACATATTGTAATTAAACCTCATTACAAGGTGCCAATAGGGCTTTGGCATTTCGAGCTTGACAGAGCTGGTCATACCTGACTACGTAGCAAGCCATACCATAGTAGGGATTAATTAGGAGACCTTCTTAAGTAGCTAAAAATAATAGAAGAAAGTTCTTAGAATGGCCCCTACTTTGACTTACTGCTTTGGAACCTAAGCATCTCTTTGCCAAGAAAATTTTTGGGGCTAAATTTCACCCATGACCCAGTTTTCCATGTTTTTTTTTTTTTTTTTACTAAAACGAGATTTGACAATTTCCATTTTTTTCTAAAATGATTCACCCAAATTCTATACAAAAAAAATATTTTACTCTAAAAATCACCAAAAATTTCTAGAAACGATATGCGATCCTTAGAAATTTGAATAGTTTTACAAAGATATCGCCAAACATTTTATGGTTTCCATTTTAAGAATTAGTAAGATTCATCGTGGTTTATACACTTTAAGATAAGTATGGTTCCTTAAAATTTTCCCTACCTTTGGTCCAAGCATAGCATGTGGACCTAGGAAAAATAACTCATGTTCATCTTTTGTTTTGAGTCATTCTATGTTGAGCCGATACTAATTGAAATAAGAACCTTAGGGGAATAATTGAAATAATCCATTACTTTTAGTATTATCTGTTACACACTCAACTAGTTCCTTCCTTTCACCTAGTATAGCATCTTCCTCCTGCTTGGTATAATGTTTCTATTTCTCACAATATAGAAATGCATGGAAACAAACTATGACCTATATGCTATGCTCATAAGCCCACATAATATGAATGAAATTATTTTTTTCTATGCATATAGTGGTGATTCAACAAGTGAACCCTTGCACTCTAATGCAGGTGAGTGTCTACGACCCATTACATGTGCTCCAAGTAGGTTAGTATATTGCCAAACAAAAAGAATATGTACTCCATAGGTTAAATATTGCGATTAATTTTATCTCAATATAAATACCAAACCTAAGCATGAGCTTGCACCATATGTTTTGTCCCCACTTGCCAGGAAACAATAAGAAAAAAAGACTACACTAGATATTCTAATCTTTTGAAAAGAAGATCTGCAAGATCGAGCAAGATGATGGCTTTAGAGTGGGAAATCAATATGTTACCTTTAACTCCTTATATAGTCTCCACCTTTTATATCCTCAATGTGAACATAGGATATGGCTATGATGTTGTTGAAACTGGTGCTCCTTCCAACATGCAGTATTAATGCCTGCACTTGAAACATTTACCTTTCATACCTTTGTTGGTTCATATGCAATTGGATTAATGGGTTATGAATCACTTGCATCGTCAAATGGATCTGAATCAAATGATTAAATTGGAGATTTGATAAGGCATTTCTATGATTGAATGAGTTTATTGCGAAGGTATTTACATAGTAGAAAAAAAAAAACGTGAATTGGAATTTCTAGCAAATTTCTAGGTTATATATAATATAATAAGCTAATGCATTTTGAATTATAATGATCTCATATCACCATTGTTTTTTTACTACAATTGTATATGTAACTACATCTAACTAGTATTCCCAAAGATGTTTTACATAGGATTATCACTTGGTCATTTGCTGCAAGTTTACATTGTGATGTCATCGAGTCCAACTTATGATTTTCTCGGGCATGTTAGTGCTTGAAGAGTTTCGCAGAAGGGATAACATATTAATGACCCTAGCTTTTGATACATCTACCAAAAAAAATACAAGACATAAGGATTGCAATTATAACAAATGTAGTAGAATGAATTTGTTGCAAGTTTAACAAAGGCTATGTAGAACTAGGTCATGGAAAGAGTAGAAAAAATCATATATAGGTGTTAAGAGGGTTGTGCTAGGTGCAGTTAAGTTAGCTTTTACCATCATTTATAATTCTAACTACTTTGTTATCCCAAATCCTATATGCCTAACAATTGACCAACATTTGACACTCAAGATTCGTTCTTTTAATCTCATGTAAATTCACCCTATTACCTCATGGATGAAAGGCCCCTTTGTCTCCGTAGTGGGATCAAGCCACTTTACATCCATATGTTAAAATATCAAGCTTTGCTCGAGACTATCCAAGGCCTTTTCACTAACTATTTACAATGTGTCCTCCACATTTTATTTACACAATGATGGTTAAGAGTAAAATAACATATTCATTACTGGGGCAATGATAGGTTTGAGTTAAAAAGTCCACATAAAGTACATGAAAGAATGTGTGATGCAAATTATGGTAACCGTGGCATCATAAAGAACATGAATAAATGTGTTACAACTATTCATATATTAAAGTTTATAAAGGGAATAAAAATATATACCTTGTTGTATTGAGAATAATTTGATACATTTACATCTCAATAGGATAGAGATGCAATCACATAGGATAGAGATGCAATTACATAGAGGGGTGAAATTTTGTTAGTGTTTTGTTTTTCTATTTTTAAAAATAATTTTCAATTTGTTTAGTCTATTTTTTATATAGATATAATTAAATTAATAATATTCACTAAAGTTTACAATTTTTAAATAGCAAATTATATGTTTTTTTAATTTATTTATTAAATATTGGTATAAAATTTAAATTATATGTTTTCTTTTATTAAATATTGGTATATAATTTATATGTATGATTTTTCAAATCAATATAGTTGCCTAGAATACTATACATAGGTATAGTATTTGAATTCTTAAAAAATACCCAATACTTTATATCAATTTAAAAAAAATAATAATATCAAATAATAATAATAATAAATTATAAATTATCCAAATATATGGGTCTAATGGTTAAGAACATTTTTTTTTTTTTTTGAAGTCATAGATTCAAATCTAGAGGGGGTAGGGTATGTATATCTTCGTAGACTTTGGGTTTCCAAATGGATCCGTTTGAGAAACAAGAGATACAAGTTTCAAAACTTCACACACAATTTGCATCCAAAAAGTTCCCTAACATAAATTATTATTATTATTTATCAATAACTACAAATATCTTTATATATAAAATTTAGTTATCTTTATATATAAAATCTTAAGATTCAAAATATATATAATTAATGTAAATATAAATACTTTAATAATAATCAATATTACAATGGAATTTTTTATATTCATATTTATATAAATTTAGTTTTAAAAAATAAAAAATATTATAATTTAAACAATCTAAATCTTTTGGATACTTAATAAATTCAAAATGAAAACAAATTTAGGTGTTAAAATATATATTATTTTTCTTTAGAAATTTTGTTTATATTCTTAAAAAATGAATATACATGTTTCAGTCCAATCTTATGGCTTTGACGAGGCCCACTACATCATGAGTTCAAAAGGACACAAAACAACTCTTGCATAGCCCTCCTTGCCTACCTCACTACTACCATATTATAGACATATTTGTTCAGATTTACATATCTTACACAAAAATCATATACCAAATCATTTTCTTAGACTAACACCAAACTAGCTCACTTTTTAGAAACGAAATTTCATTGCATTTGTCTCTTGTGCTTTAATAAACTCTTATCTTCCAAAGGTACCAACTGGCAGAGAAAGAGCCTCTTTGGATAGTTCGTCTGCCTTTCCATTATGCTCATGAAAGATGTGGTGAAAAGACAGTCACTCAAAAGATTAAAAGGCTAGTTTGATTTCTCTCATGATTGGGGTCAATCTAATGTCTTTGTTTCATTTTTTGCATGACCCAATCAATGACCAATTTTGAGTCACCTATTACTTGGAGCTTCCATATGTCCTTTGTTTCTATCTCTAATAATGTATAGAGGGCTATGAGTTCCACCTTGTTGTTTGAACCTGATCCTAGAGCATATATGATAAACAAATAATGTTTTTGATTGATGAACAACACTACACCCACCCCACACATTGGTGTATTCCCTTGAATTTCTCAATCGAAATACCCCCATGGTATTTCATAGTCAATAAAAGGAGTGATTCGATTACATGGTTTTTTTTCTTGGGGATCTTCTTTAAACTCTGCTCCCTGGTTAAGAGTAATTGTCACTATTACGCCAGGAGGCTGAAACTTGTCCATAAAAATAGCACTATTGTTGGCCCACCATTTCTTCCTAAGGGGGGAGGATTGATCTAGATGGATGTCGATGGCCTCCCACCTGTTCCAACTGGCTCATTTTGGAAGTTTTCAGTTTGGCAGCTTTTTTCTAGTTTTTGGGTCCCAAACTTCTGGGGTCGTTTTGATACCCTAAACAACGTTTTTAGTGCTCACCATATTTATACTATGGCCAAAGTTAGAGTCACAAAAATATGTGTATTCATCAAATATACCTTTCTGATTAGCTATCGTGTGCCTAAAACGAAGATCGTATGAAAAAGTTATAACCCCGGGAAGTTGATGTACCAACTTACCCCAACTAGGCCCACATGACTTTTGGCGCTTCATCTCCTAGGTTTAGTTTTTCGGATGTCTAGGGTTTTGGAATTCTTGTTTATTGTAAAAAGGTGTGGAGAGCCTCATTGTAACCATCTTCTTTTGAATGCACGCAACCATCACATCTCTTCTTAGAGATAAGTCGCCACCATTCTAACAAGCTTGTTTTCAATCTGCATTCTACAGTGTTAGCATATTTCCTTATTGAATAGAAGCCAACTTTACTATATCTATGTTATTGTTCCTTGTGTTCTGTGTTAAGAATAGTAATAATATGTATTCATTTCTTTCAGCTCATAAAATCTGGATCATTAAGTATCTATTGAGGCAACAAAAATTCCAAACTCAGGTTGAAGCTCTCCAAGCAGCCTTGCAGTTAGAGGAAAATATATATAAACATATAGATCTAGTTGTGGAAGAGATGAGAGCAGATATTAAGAATCTGGAATTTTTGTTAAATTAGAATAAAGGAAAGGAGAAGAGGGAATCCATCTGTTATACACTATGCAAAATAGAAGAACATCATAAGAATGAGTTCCCAACCTTTACGCAGTACTTGGGAGCAGGAATTGAAAATCCTTTACCAACTGGAGGGCCATGGTGTGCGATATGTACAACACATGGACATGATGCTTATCATGTCCCATGATACAAAAGTATCAAACAGTTTCCAAGACTACATTTTGTAATTTTGACAAGTCAGTTGGACATGAAGATAAGGATTGTAAAACTTTAGAGATGATGAAGGAGAGGACTTCAAATGGATATAGGGAACAAGATGAATCGATGACAGGAAAACCTAGACAAAATTTTACAATGCCACCATAACATAATAATGCACAGTAGTTTGAACCACCACCATAGTATAATAATGCGCAACTGCAATATAATTAGGTACCCCAGTACAATACACCACATGCATATAATAAAGGTAACTGAGGAGGCTTCAGAGGAGGATGCCATGGAGGAAGAGGATTTGGAGGAGGTAGAGGACCAGTCACATGTCACAATTGTCAGAAACTGGGACACTTTGCAAGAGATTATCCACAACCACTTATGACATGTATGTATTGTCATGCAATAGACCATGATACAAAAGACTGTCTGACACTGTTGATAAAGATACAGGAAACGAGGAACCAGAATAATTAGAATGTTCAATGGATTGTTGTGGAAATCGGAGAAGATGATGGGAAGAAGATCAATATAGTGACTAGAGGTGGAACCAAGACAGGACTAGATGCAACAAAATAGACTCGGGATTTGCATCAGTGGGTAAGAAAGAATGCAACACCTGAATAACATTTTGATGCGTGCAAGGAAAAGGATACCTTCAAGCAGTTTAGACATGAGATTTTGAAGGAGAATATTACATCAACTTCAGGAACAAAGATAGGATATTATGTACCAGTGTATGACATGCCCCATTTATTTGATCAGACTAGTAGATATCAGACTTCAAAACAAGTAAGTAATATTAGAAACTTTTTGGGGTCTTGTTTAAAGTTGTTGAATGATAATACATATCTACAAGTGTTACAAAGTTTGTTAAAAAGTGTAATTCTAGAGAAGAAATGAAACTAGAACAGAAGAGAGTCAATCAAGTTCGTAAGAAGATAAGGAAAAGTAGTAAGTTCAAGCTGAATGCAAATATTGGAGACTTCAATATGGGGGATATCATACTAGACTTAAGGTATGAAGTAAATGTTCTTCCTAAGAAGACATGGGAAGCTATGGGGGAGCCCACACTAGGATATTTACCTATTTGGTTGAAGCTATCAAATCAGCATAGAGTGGTGTCATTTGTTATACTGAAGGGGATACCTGTAGATATAGATGGTGTGCACACCATGGAAAACTTTGAAGTGATTGATATAGTAGAAAACACTCAACCTTTTCCAACACTGTTGGGGTTGGATTGGAGGTTTGATAATCAAACTATTATCAATTTGAAGACCAGGAAGATGATATTTAAATCAGGAGAGTACAGGGTTATATCACCCTTGGATCCCTCAGAAGGTGGAAGATACATTGAACCTGCAATATAAAATTTCATCATAGATGGGGTGAATCAGTTTTATAGAAATATCGCATAGATGACTACATTAGCACCACTGCATATGGAATGTTGAGCTGGAGAAAGATTAGTTCATGTGATTTAGACTCTAACATAGGAATGAAGAACTGGAAAAAATGATTACATGAGATATCTACCAGAAGATGTGCCAAGATTACTCATGCACTGAGATGGATTGGCTTAGAGGTAACAGAACCTCCTACTATTTATGGCCAAAATGATTTAGAAGAATTTTTAGAAAAGTTTTATTTAGAAATTTTGGAGAATCAGAGGCTATTAGTCTTAGATATGGCATTAAAATCAACATATTCATGCTAGTGTGGTGCTCATAAAGAGAATATTAATAACGGGTATCAATGCAAGAGGTTACTCCACATTAGATTCGACACAGAGCAAGAGAATAGATACTTGAAGAAGTATGATGGGATTGGGAAAACCAAAGAACATATAGACAAGTGCATGGTTCAATGGCAACTAGTACCACTAGAGGAATGGCCACATTATTTTATTTATACACTAGAAGGAATCCCGAGGAATTGGTATATAGAGCTGGAACTACGTGGAGGATTGCAAATTGAGAAGAAATGCAGTAGAATTGTCATTACAGTTGCATTTGAGAAGGAGAACCCAATGGTATATACAACACTAAAAGTAGTAAGAGATGGGATATTTGAAGAGCTTGAATTTGAAATTGTCACATCATATCAAAATCAGAATAGTCAAATAGTCAAACAATTGCTACACTATTATCATGTCGCAGAAGATGATCCAACAGAAGAAAACTCATGTGATATTCATATCAAATAAGTTGAAAGGGAAAGAGAATTATAAGGTCCAAAATTAGAGTCAGAAGAATATGACACACCACTAAAGATCAAGAAAATTAATATTTGAATAGAGAAGAGTCTGAAGATTGTAAGCATTGGTGATTATTGGGACAACTAGACAATGGAAAGTACACAAGAGTTATTGCTTGAGTATAATGATCTCTTTCTAGCAACGTTTTCAGAAATGAAAGGAGTATCAAGAGAACTTGGAGAAATGAAGATTCTTCTAAGACCAGATTCCATACCAATCAAACTGAGACCTTATAGGCTGAATCCAGTGTACAAACAAAAAGTTAAGGCATAAATTGATAAGATGTTAGAGGATGGTATAATATAACCTCTTGAGTAATCAAAATGGATCAGTCCTATGGTATTTTAGGAGAAGAAGCAAGGTGAGATAAGGATCTTTGTAGACTTGAGGAATTTGAATGATGCATGTCTTTGTGATCCCTTCCCTACTCCATTTATAGATGAAGTATTGGAGAATGTAGGAGGACAATAAGCATATTCATTTACTAACGGATTTTCAAGATTTCACCAGATCAAAATGGCACTAGAATATAGACATAAGATTACATTTTCTATGGAATGGAGGTCATATCAATACACAGTGATGCCTTTTGGATTGAAGAATGCACCTGTAATTTTTTCAAGAGTAGTAGTAGTTTCCTTTAAGGATCTTATACATAAATTTTTGGAGGTTTATTTGGATGATTGGACAATATTTACTTTATTAAAGGATCATGTTGAAGTGTTAATATTGATGTTAGATAGGTGAAAACAATGTCAAATTTCATTGAACATTAAGAAATACATATTAAATGCACCATTTGGAATTTTGCTAGGGAATGTGGTGTGTAAATAGGATCTGTTGGTTGATCCTATGAATATTATTGTCATTGTTAATTTACCACCACTTAAGTCAGTGCACCAGTTAAAATCTACACTTGATCATACAAGCTACTATAGGAATTTCATAAGGGGCTATGCACATATTACTGCACCCATGGATAAATTGCTAAAGAAGGACATCAAGTTTCAGTGGAATGATGAATGCCAACAAATTTTGGATATCTTGAAGGAAAAAATGGTGGCAGTGCCAATATTATTATTTCTTGACTGGTCAAAAGAGTTTCATGTTCATGTGGATGCATCTTCAATAGCACTTACATAAGTGTTTATGGATAAATTCGTGAGTGCGGACACAGACCAATCTCCCCAGATCCACCTGGATCTGGAACAAACCGTAACAGAATACTACTCTTTCCCTAGATCTAGCTATTGAAC
>JZKD02S1942231.1:229296-252448 GCA_000966675.3 Picea glauca
ACCAGTTCTCCTATCAATTTCTAGCTAGCTTGCTTGCTTCCACTTAACTTCTTGCTTGTTTGTTTCTTGCTTAACCTTTTCCATAAGTAATCTCCTCAATATATAGGAGAAGATTTATTAGTTACTTGGATAGGGAATGATCCCAAGATATCTAGAAAGTCAGTATTTTGCCAACCATTCGAACTCCAACTCATCCTTCTAGAAGATTCTTTCTAGAAGGATCGAGAACTTATTCATTTTCCACCTTTAGAAACATGTCCGCACCCTAGCCATTAACACAGTGCGGATAGTCCGCAGTCAAGTTGAATGCATCATGCGGAAATTAATGATTTCCGCAGGAGAGTATAATGCAGCCTGCGAACTATTTCCAAAAATGTGATTTTGAGAAAATGATAAATGTAACCTTCTTCTGGAAAATGTTCTTAATGAAGAGTTTGATCTTATATCATCATGACATAATCGTAGTATCATCTTGATAACCAAAAATGTGGATAACAATAAGTATTGACACAAGTAGGAGAAGGTGATATAGATCACCCTATAACATTTTCAAGTAGGAAGCTATCAGATTTAGAGAAAAATTACAATACAATAGAAAGTGAAGGTTTGGCTATATTATATGCATTGTATAAGTTTAGACATTATTTGTTAGGACAACATTTTAAGATGTTTACATAGCACTCTACTCTTAGATATTTGGTCAACAAGCTAGTGTTGGGAGGAAGAATATGCAGATGGTTGATGTTATTTCAGGAGTTTTATTTTGAATTTGTTGTGAAACCTAGAAGATTGAATGCAGAGCCAAATCATCTATCAAGGATAACTAATGGAGAGGAACCAAGCAATTTAGAGGAAAATTTTGCTAATGCACAACTCTTTTCAGTATAGGTTGTTGATGAATATTTTGTTGACATTATTTAATTTTTGAGTACAGGATTTTCCCCAAAGGAATATAATACTGCACAGAAGAATAATATGGTGGTTAGAGATGCAGACTATCAACTTATTGCAAGTCATTTGTATAAACTAGGTGCAGACAACATTTTGAGAAGATGTGTTATGAAGCATGAACATCTTATCATTTTGGAAGAAGCACATGAAGGAATAGTTGGAGGACATTATGTAGGGAAGGATACTGCACAAAATATATTGCATGTAGGATCATGGTGACCAACAATTCATAAATATGCAAAGGAGTATGGCCAGAATTGTGATGTTTATTAGAGGGTTGGAAAACCATCCAGGAGGGATGAGATTCCACTAAGACCTCAGGTAACTTTGAAAGTGTTTGAAAAGTGGGAAGTAGATTTTGTAGGACCAATTAATCCACCAGTTAGAAGATCAATAGCATGGTATATCATTACAACAAAAAAATATTTAACCAGATGGGTTGAAGCAGTAGCAGTGAAAGACTGTAGCACGAAGACTACAACACACTTCCTATTTGAATATTTATTCACAAGATTTAGATGCCCTAGAATTCTGATGAGTGATCAGGGGACTCATTTTATCAATAGTACCATCCAGGAAATGAACGAAGAATTTGAGATACATCATCAGAAGAGCACTCCTTACCATCCTCAAGATAATGGAACAATGGAAGAATTTAATAAGATATTGGAGAATTCCTTGACTAATATTTGTAATGTAAAAATAGATGATTGGGATTTGAAGATACTAGCATTGTTATGGGCTTATAGAACTACATGCAAGAAACTTACAGGGTAAACACCTTTCATATTGGTGTATGGAAAGGAAGTATTAGTTCCCTTGGAGTACTTAATACCATTCTACGCATTGCATCTATTACAAACATGGCAGAAAGAGGCACAATGCAAGAAATATTGGCTCAACTCATGTAATTAGAAGAAGACATGATTATAGTTGGTTTCCATCAGGAAGTATAGAAAGAAAAATACAAATCTTGGAATGATAAACATATTAAAAATAAAAACTTTAAGGAAGGAGATATGATTCTCCTCTATGACAGTAAATATTTGTAGCACCAAGGGAAGTTAAGGATGCATTGGCTAGGGCCATATGAGATAAAGTTTGTCACATATGGAGGTGTTGTGCAACTGCATGATTTACTAGGAAAGGAGATTCAAGTTTTGGTGAATGGTAGTCAAGTAAAATTACACAAAGACAATCGAACCAATAACCCTTAGTAGATGTCGCGTAGAGAATTAGAATTGTACATAGTGTATATAGTAGGAATTAAAAGAGAAAAAGAGAAGAAAACAATGGGAAAATGAGAGAAATACAAAAATAAATAAGTAGAAGGATAAGTGGTATACAAACAGTTGGAATATATAGGGTGCAACAAACAGTAAATTGGTGCAACATAATTCAAGTTACTACACGCTGGAAAATTTTGGAAGAATGAAAACACAGTGAAACAAGAAAAGAAAGCAATCGGAAAAAAGAAACACATGTGACCAGAAAAGTAAGGCACATTTATGATAGAGTTTATAAAAGGGGAAAAGCACGAAAAGGAAAATACTTAATTTGATTTTGAGAAAACAGGAGCAAAAGAGAAAACATGGTGCGATTGTGTGAGAAGTTGTGAAGATTCCAATCTAGATTTATAGTGATTTTTACTCGAGCTAGAACAATGACACCACTGAAGTTTGGAGCACCCAACTAGTTCGAAAGAAGAACAAGAAGTTTCGTAGTAGAGTCAAAATCGATGGAGGATGCAACAGGAGTGGTATATGTGGATGAGATCTCTTTTCCAATGAGTGAGTTAGTTAGTCCAATGCTTTTCGAGGAGAAAAACCCATAGGAAGAAGAAATGAAGGTAAACCAGGAAGAAGAAGTTCAAAACCCTAGAGCAGAAGGAAACCCTAACACAACAAAACTAGGAGTGGCTAACACACATGGATTAAAAAATGAAGAAGATGATGAGAAGACATAATTCAATGAACCCAAGGCAGTGCAGAACCCTAAGGAAGAACAACCCCTAGAGGTCGAGGCTATTACAAATAAACATGAAAATGATGTAGATTAGGACACTGAAGAAGAAATACAGAATGATAAAGCATGTCCATCAAAGAAGAAAACAAAGGCAGGAGTAACAATAGCACGCACACAGAAGTAGATTTCACTGTCATTGCCCCAAATTCCAGAATGAGTAATTGTTGTAGAGGACATGTTGGGGTTTGTTCCCAAACTGAAGTATGCAGATCATGATGTCACAGAGGTGGCTAAGTTTCCTGAGCTTGCATGGGAAATATATATGGATAGAGAAGGGATAATTTCATGAGGAGTTCCAATATTAGAACCAAAATAATGGATTATAGGGTTGTACAATACATGCATAATTAACTTGTTAGAAATCCCACACTTCAACAGGGGGAAGGATGTCAATTATTGTGTGAAGAAACTACTGGTGATAGTAAATGGAGGATTTTTGTGGATGAAAATACCTGTTCCAATTGATGTAGACCTAATTTCAAAGATTACAGGACTTCCAAATAATGGATTGAAGTTGAAACAATACTTAGATGAAAAAACGAAGTAAAAGAAAATTTCAGAAGAAGTAAAATATCGATTTGGCACTGACAGGGGAAACAAAGGCATGTTTATCAAAAGTATAAATGATCCAACCACAAGATTCATGACAAAGATGATGGATTACAAGATATTAATAAAATGTTGCAAGGAAGAAGCACCAACAAGAGTGGTAGAAACAGTCGTGCAATGTGTGAATGGGACAATACTTAGTTGGGCACCATACTTGTTGAACCTATTTTTGGAGGATTGTAGAGATGTGAAAGATTCTGGGATAGAGTTCCATTATCCTTGAATTCTCATTTTGATAGCCTCAGTGGCATGGGAAGAACCTAAATAATCATCCTTATGTGACATGAGAGGAAAATGTTGTGCAAAAGGGTATATAACCATGTGGCACAATGAAGATCCTAAGAAGAGGAAAGCTAATGCCAACATTTTTTCCATGTATATTGAGAAGATGCGGGAAAATATAGTAGACACATGGAGGATCTCACCTCATGTGGTGAAGGATAATTAAGGGATAGCAAATTTTAAAGCATCTAGACACAACATGTGGATACAAGCTAGGAGAGACCGCAAGAAGAAATGGTTGAAGATGTAGTATTGTATCACAGCGGAAGAAGTACAATGGGTGATAGGTGAATGGTCGGATCAATAGAAGGTACCAGTGACTGACAAGAAAGGAACAAAGGGTAAGGAACAAGCAGGAACTGGACAATCAAGTAGTCCAACATTTAATACTAGGAAAGCATCAGAGTGCACTCATCCGACAGAATGTAGGGTGATAGTAAAGAAGAAGAGGAAGAAGGAAACATTACCTAGGGCCTCAGTACTAGGAACTAGGGCCTCAATACTAGGAACTGAGTATGCAAAAGGAACAAATGGGGAAGCTCAGAAAAATGATAACATCCCTAGCCAAGAGGTAGAAAGTGGAGACCTACCAAAGGCGAAGAACCCAGTGTAGACAGAGACAATACCAAATATAATATCAATGATGAAGATAGGAGGACAATGCAAGAATATGAAGGTCCAAAAGGATACCCCTCAACTTACAATAAATAAGGATGATGCATAATTGGTGGCAGAGTAAGTGTAGGATCAAGGAGAAGAAGCATTATATGTCGCAAAGTCACAAAGAGAATAATTAATGAAAAAATTGATGAAGGTTAAAGAAGTTTTGTAAATCCTACAAATCAATGTAGCATAGAAAAAAGGCACAACGCATCAGGAGAAAACCCATGAAGAAAAGGAGATAGTGCAGAAATCAACAATGGGAAGTGAGACTTTCCAAATTAACCAAGGTATGCCAAAAATAGACGAGGACACAATGTAGAAACCCTTAAAGGATATAGATAATTTGGAATTGGTGTTGTCCAAGATTCCAACCAAGGAATTATACAAGCTACATATTAGTGTCACGCATGAAGATCAAACAAGGGCCAGGAAAGATGCCACGAACTTAGAGATAACCAGGGAGGTAAAGGAGATACTAGAGATAGCCCTCAACCAAGTGCATATTGAGAGGGATAGATAAAAATAACACGCAAAGAAAATAGAACGAAGTCTTGAGGAAGTCTTCAAAACTATCTTAGAATGGGCACAAGCAAAGGAGTTAAGAACATAAGAGAAGATCCAAAAATTAGTGTAGGATATGGAAAGTTACAGATAGGAAATCATAGACCTAGAAGAGAATGTGATCTCTAGAATTCCACCAAAGATCAAAGCACAAATGGAACAATAGGTTGTATAATACAAAGAAAAAAGTGTAGGGGAGATTAACATAATGGCATAATTGTACAACAATACAACACAGATGTCGACAAAATTGCAAGAAGATGTAAAGATTCAAGAATTAAACCAAAAGGAGGGAAACATAAACACTTCAATACAGGACTTGAAGCATATACACAAAAATATGGCTATATTAGACAGGATGAAGAGTATGCAGGAGATGAGGAACCTACAGGTAGAGTTGAAGTCAATCCAGATGGAGAAGTAGTTAATGTAGGTTCAATTGGAGCCATTGCAGGAAGGGGAATAAATGATGACTGCAGAGTTGGAAGCAGCAAAGGGAACTAGAGAAACTACACTTAGAGAGTGTCGAAGTGTTGAAGGATCACATTACAGTGTAGTTGGTAGAAAATATTGTAGAAAGGAGTGCATAGGAAAAAACACAAGTACAAGAGTTGACAAGAAGATTTTAGGCGCTGAAGAAGTCAGTGCAAGAGTAAGACACTGTCTGAGTGGCTCGGGACGAGCCACACGTGAGTGTTGGGGGCCTATTGGAGTAGGCTATTTTAGGGAAATGTGCAGCAATTTTGGAGGACAGTTGGAGCACGCGCCAAAAAAAAGGAAAAACAATGTGCCAAGAAAGAAGGAAAAGAAGTGCGCCAAGAAATAAGGAAACACAACATGAGGAAAGAGGAAAGGAAAAGGAAGAAAGAAGTACATCATCGCGAGGAAAAAAATGGATTGAGAACCAACCACGTGCAGGAGGTTGTAATGTGGACAAACCTAATCCACTTAAGGTTAATTTTTTCGTCATGATGTAAAAGGTTTAACCCACTTTTGGTAGTATAAATATGTATTGCAAGATCTTAGGAGATCATCTATTCTATGTCATGAGTGAATCTTTCTAGCTTTGAGTCATAGAGATTAGGAGCTAGTTTTTAGTCAAACATAGGTATGGATTGTAATTGAGGGTTAGGTCAAAAGTTGTGGAGCTTGGTGCGACACTGGTCAACCTCACATGCACCTATACATGTGCATTTATGAACTTCTTATGTAGTGTCCACAGTACAGAGACTTGAACATGAATAATAAAGAAGCCAGATCTTTGTGGACATAGGCCAGGGGAGCGAACCATGGTAAAACCTATGTTATTGTTTGGAATGTTTCCTTTATTTTATTTTATGCTTATTTTTTAATGAATGAATGAATGGATAAATTTTTTAGAGTTAATTTGTAGAGCACGCTAGAATAGCTATGATATTTTCTGCATATTGAATGTTAATGAATGAATATGATTGTAGAATGGTAGATCCAATATATCCGAAGTAGAATGCATATCTAACATCCCCATGATCACCATCCCTTCCATGATTACAGGCATTTGGGTCCTACAGTCACCCATAAGAAATCCCAGGTGAGACTTCATTATGCACTATGTGTGCAATGTTTCCTTATGGTCTCTAGAAGGGACGATGGTTTGTAGGGTTTTGTTGGAAACCTAAGGTAGTACCCGGGTCAACCCAAACATTCCAACATTGGGTTCCCATAATATGGCACATTATGCATCTCCTTCAACACTTCATTTTTCAGCTCACTAGAATTCGACACATAAACCTTACCTTTTCACATGAGAATTCTTTCTTCTTTCAGCTCGTAATAATTAAATTTATGCTAAAAATTTCCTTGTTGCAATGTCTCTTTTATTTTTAAATAATTATGATTTGAATTTTCTGTTGCAATAACTTTGTCTTTTATATCTATCTCATACATGCTAATGGTTGTAATATGCACTTCACGAGCTCTCCCGCTGAGTGCATCGACCACTTGATTTTCCTTTTCCTTTATGTGCTTAATTTCAAGGTCATATTCACTCAGAAATTCCAGCCATCTAGTTTGCCTAGCATTTAGTGTTGTCTATCCAAACACATGCTTCAGACCATAGTGGTCTGTCCTTAGCTCAAATTTATTACTCACAAGGTAATGCCTCCACATTTTCAATGCATGTACAATCGCTGCTAACTCCAAGTCATAGGTAGCATAATTCCTCTCATGCTCTTTTAATTTTCTGGACTAATAGCATACCACATGATCCTTTTGACTAAGGAATCCATCAAGCCCTTACTTGCATGCATCAATGCATACAAAAAAATATTTGTTTGGGTCTGTAATATTTAATATTGGAGCACTTGTCAATATTCTTTTCAACTTTTGAAAACTCTCTTCACACTTGGAAGTCCATTCGAACTTCACACCCTTCTTTTGGAAATAAGTGATTGGACTTGCAATCTTTGAATTTTTTTTTATGAATCTTCGGTAATAACCAATCAGACCCATTAATGATCTGACCTCTATCACATTTTTTGGTGCTGGCCATACTCTAATGGTCTCTATATTCTTAGGATCCATTTCTATCCATGTTGCTGATATTATATGCCCCAAGTAGTGAATCTTATTTTGATAAAAGATGCACTTATTTAGCTTAGCATATAATTTGTGCTCTCTCAAAACTTATAACACCATTCTTAAATGTTTATGATGTTCCTCTTATGATTTGGAATAGACGATTATATAATCTAAGAACACAAACACAAACTTGTCCAGGTACTCCCTGAACACTCCATTCATCAAACACATAAAAATTGTTGGGGCATTTGATAGTCCAAATGGAACTACCATGAATTCATAATGCCCATATATTGTTCCAAATGTTGTCTTTCTAATGTCTTCTTCCCTTATCCTTACTTGATGATACCCTGATCTCAAGTCAATATTGGAAATTATTCTTGCACCTTTCAGTTGATCAAACAAATCATTAATTATGGAAAAATGATACTTATTCTTTATGTTAAACTTATTAAGTTTCCTTGAATCAATACATAGCCTTAAGGTTCCATCATTCTTCTTCAAAAACAGAATTGAGGCTCCCCAAGGTGACACACTTGGACGTATATACCCTTTTTTTAACAACTCTTCAAGTTGCATCCGTAACTCCTTCAATTATGGTGTACCCATTATGTATGGTGTCTTAGACACTGGGGAAGCTCTTGACACCAAATCGATAGATAAATCAATGTCTCTCTTTGGTGGAAATCCTAGGATTTCCCTAAAATCATTTTCAAAACCCTTCAAGATCAGATGGTATTCAATGCTTTCTACTTTATCTTTGGTTGCCTCCTCCATATGGGCTGCAAACACCTGACATCCCTTCTTGAAGTTCTTCTTCAGCTACATAGTTGAAATCTCTCTAACAACTACAACTCTTGGAATTCCTTGAATATTACCTTGCTCCCCTTCCTCATCGAGACATGTGATTGTCTTGTTGTAACAGTGTAGGGTAGCATGATAATTTTCCAACCAATCCATGCCAATTAGACAATCATACAAACCCAATGGTATGATGTTTTCATCTAACTTCATGTTGAGTCCATTCATGTCTATTTGACAATCTTTAACCAACTCATTGATCTTTCTCTTATCCCCCATGGCTAACTGAAGTAACCAAGATTTCTTATGCTTACTTCTTTGCAAGTGAAATATTTCAAAAATTTTAGCATTTATGTAACTATGGCTAGCTCCGGAACCAATTAAAATTGCTATGGGATGGTTATCAATCTTACCTTCCACTTCAATCATGGGGGATTGATATTATTTCTGCTCGTTGTCCAAGGCTGCATAAATTCTTGGCATACTTCCTCCCATGTATCCCACTGTTTCATCCTCCTGAATGTCGTGGTAAATCCTCATTATTTCTCCTTCATGAGAGTAGTCCTTAGATAAGTGATTCCCCCCACATCCCCAACATTGAACAGGTTGTTTCCTTGGCCTTTTCCCGAATGAATATGCATTCTTTTGATCATTTTGGGTTGTCTGGCCTTACTGACTTGCTTAGGATTTATTTCTAAAAAAGGGTGGCTTAAAACCTTTCTACCTTTGATCATTTTTCTCTTTCATCCTGACATTCCAAGTCTTTTGGAACAATGGCCTTCCTTTGCTTTTCTCATAAAGGTGTATTTCTCTCCTTATGGTTTCCTCCAAGGTCTTAGGGTTGTCATATTGAATCTTATCACTATAGAAGGAGGGTAACCCACTTAGAAACCTTTGGATTTTAACCTTATCATCCTTGATGAAGTCAAGATACTTCAAAAATTCAAAGAACTGCTTCTCATATTCCTCCATTTTCATGGTTCCCAACTTGAGTTCAAATAACTCTTTCATCTTTCTCTCATAGTAATGCTCGGACAAATATTTCTCTTGGAAACATCCTTTGAATTGCATCCATGATATTCTCTTCTCATCGAGGTTCTTGGCATGCCTAAGTTGATCCCACCACATGGCTTCCTTTCCTTGCAAGTGGTAGGTATAAATCATAGCTTCTACCCAGGATGGGTAGTCATGCAGCTAGAAATATTTATTCATTTCCAATAGCCAAGCGTCTTCCTCTTCTCATTTCTTGTGCTCACCATTGAAAATAGGTGGCTTTATTTTCTTGAGTTCACCTTGCAGGATGTATGCCTCAAGCATTATTATTTTCCTCCAAACAGGAGACACACTTGGGCTACTTCCTGGTCCTGAAATTGCATGAGTTGTTCTAGCGGACTACCTTGGACAATGATGGAGCCTGCTCATGATTCTTGACTTCCTATCATTTCCATGATCATCCCTTTTGTTGTGAGATCTAGATGTTGATACTTGTCTAGCACTAGCTTCTTGCTTCGTGCCAAAATATTTGTTAACATGCTTATGCAACATGTTCAAGCTTTGAAGTATCTCTTCCTGAGCCTTCATAATCCTTTCATTATCAACCCTGTATATTTGCACTTCCCTATGAAGACTTCTCATAGTGACATGCTCTTTCCTATCTCTTCTTCCATTTGACTCTGTCTCAACATTCCCCATGTTGATATCCAGACCTCTGAACTCTTCCCCATGGATGTAATACCCTTGAGCACATTCCATGACTTTAGTCCTCAAATAAGAACTAAGTTTTTTTTTGTACCTCTAATTCTACAAGATTTACAACCAATAAAATTTGTTAGGCTAAAATAATTAACAAGATCCATGAAATTATGTACAATTGTGTTTCCATACTCTATCATACTTTTTTTTTTTTCATAAGCTCACCCGAAAAGTTTCAACACTTAGATATTTTCCATCTATTTGGACTCACAAAATCACGGACTTACGAACTTATAGACTCACAAAATCATAATTCTCTCTTTCATAAGTCCATCTAAATAGTCTCAACACTTAGATTATTTTTCCATCTATTCGGACTCACAGACTCGCGGACTTGCAGAATCACAAAAGCATAATTCTTCCTTTCATAAGTCCATCTGAAAAGTCTAAACACTAAGATTATTTTTCCATATATTCAGACTCATGGACTCGTGGACTTGCAGACTCACGAAATCATAATTCTTCTTTTCATAAGTCCATCCAAAAAGTCTCAACCCTTAGATTATTTTTCCATCTATTTGGACTCATGGAATCATGGACTCACGGACTTGCAAACTCACGAAAGCATAATTTTTTTCCTTTCATAAGTCCATCTGAAAAGTCTCAACACTTAACCATTCTTCCACTTCTTCGCAGACTTGCTAACTCACAGACTCACAATAAGTCCAACACTTAGTCGGTTTTCTAACTTTGCGGACTCGTGAACTCACAAACTCATAATAAGTCCCAACACTTAGCCATTTTTACCTTTGCGGACTCGCAGAATCATGGACTCACAGACTCATAATAATTCCAACACTTAGTTGTTTTTCTAACTTTGTGGACTCATGGACTCATAGACTCATGTACTCATAATAGGTCCCAACACTTAGCTATTTTTGCCTTTGCGGACTCGTGGAGTCAGAGACTCATAATAAATATAAACACTTAGTCATTTTCTAACTCCCTTCCTTCATTTAATTTCCACCATGGTAGTACACATCACCTGCCACCTCCTGAGCTAACACATGGCCCCCCCCCCACGTCACGCTAACATCAATGTACATAAAAATATCGATTTTTTTTTTCAATTTCGCCTATTTTCCAAAATTCCAAAAATGCTTAAATTAGCCCAAAAAATGAAATTCCTTCTAGGGTCATCTATAGAGCTCTAAAACTAAGCTCAATACAACCAAATCAAGCCCTGTACATAAAAATTTGTTCGTTTCTTTTCAAATTTGACTCTTTCCCTTCAAAATTTCCATTATTTAGTTGCACGAACTTGGGGCTTTTCTTCAATTTCATCCAATTTCACCACGTAACACCATAAAAAAATTTCCAAATGATTTGCAAGCAAACTCTCCCTTTTTCATACAATTCACTTTCCAACTCTGTAATTTCACTTTTGCGCTTTGCTAAATGGCCCATGCAGGCTCAGTGTTGAAAAACTGGGCTCTGATACCACTTTGTAATGTACCCAACAACCGAAGTTGGGTTGCGTCATGCAAAAATTTCCCTTTATCATCTCTGATACCATTTTAGTAACGTATATATCCTTTCACTTGGCAACAATACATGAAAAATAAATATAACACGAAGTTTCTGCTAATTAAATCCATTATTTTTTTGTTATCCATTTTCCCATAGCCTACGACTACAATTTATAACAGATTTAGCTACGGTAATAACCATAACACTTATGCATATGAAGCATGCTAATAATGAACATGAGATACAACTAAATCTTTCATTACAAGAACATATAATTCATTTTCATTCACGCAGAGTTCATGCACATCAATAACACATGTAAATAACTCAATACAATATAAAACACATATCTTAAACAAAAATCATGCAACCAGCTTCTTGAGATGAACATTCCACCCAATCGTAGACTAACTGCTCAAAATCTCAACAACTAGTCACCCTCGAGCTGAGGCTAGAAATCCACAAAAGAGGGTGGTCTCTCACAGTGCACTCACAACTCATAAATTTCTCAACCCAACTAAGCTACAACTATCCTGACTTTTCCACCAGCTCTCTTCCTCTTAACTTGCCCAACCCAAAGAAATGCACCATTTGTTTATTAGGGATGTACCACCTATTTATTAGGGTTAACCCGAGGAATGTGCCATTCGTTTATCAGGGTCTCTCTAACACATGTAGCTAGGATTCTCTCAACCGAGAACTCAACGGAAACTGCTGCTAGGAAAACTATCAACAAACCAACATCAACACCTGTTGTTTCAGTGAAACTCACACAAGAGTTCACTCTTCCAACCTGAAAACCAGGCTCTTCATTTCTCTAACTCCAATTAGCTCCAATTACGCTCCACACTTTTCCCCTCCTATGGTTGCACCCGCTCCAAACTTTCTTTCCATGCCCAAACTTGACTAACCTCCCTAACTGCTTGAATTATTCTTACTTTTGTCTCAACCCATATGAAAGTGATCTATTTTTCTTTCATTTCTTGACTCACACTCTTCCCCAAGATGATTGTACTCAATTCCCCATATGCCCAATAATTTTGGGATGTGACCACTCACACCCACCCTCTTACATGTATTCAATAATTGGCTTTGGAAACACTCAATCATAAATGAGAAGGTTCATATACAATAGAAGATTTAGGAAAATGGGTTAAATCCATAAACATGGGTAATTCCCCCCTTGGACCCCTCTTGGCCATCATCCTAGACACTCCCCTCTTTTGTGGATAAATTCAACTCCCATCTCTTGTCCATGTCCCCTTATCAAATGACATCACATTTTATTATTAAAATATTGAAATACAATTCACATATTACATCGTTTGGTCGTAGCTACATATTATATCTACATAAGAATTAATCAAACTAGGGATTATAATGGGGATGTTACAACTTAGACAATGATAACTACTAATGCATTTACGATCCTTAAATACATTTACTATAGGTAAAGTTTCCATGGGAAAAACATGCACATAGGGGACTATGTACATTTTCTTTGTCTAGCCATTCACTTCTAGGGGATCTAATTTGACTCCATTATGTCATCATCGAGGGATCTATATATATATTGCAGGACTGTTGAGAGGGGATATGCTGAAAAAGAGAGCACGATGGCTAACGAAAGGTGGTGGAAGGCACCTGGAAAGGTGGAATTAAATTCCACCGAAACCAATACCGTATTTGGACTTCACTGGCCCGGAGAACCAAGAGCGGCTCGCTGGCCCAGAATTAAATGACTCGCCAGGATTGGTAGGTAAATGGATCCTCGTGAGTAATGAGGGATGGGCAGAGGGTGAACCGCCCATCCGTAAAGCCATCAGGCCTGACCAGTGCGAGGGAAATTGTGCCACACGCAACCTCGCAAGAGGAAAAAGGTGTGAGGGAGAAGTGAGAAGGGGGAAGACGCGAGGGGAGGAAGAGAAATTTGGAAAATATAGAGTAAGTGATAGCAGAGAAGGGGGAGAGTAACCCTCATTCTCGGTCATTGGAAAACAAAGATGTAGTCTCACAGCATCGTGGTCTCAGCTCTGGGGTGGCTAGTGGTAAATCCTATCGGAATCGCTGAGCCTACGGTTGGGTGGAAACAAGCACCCCTCTTAGTAGTTGCACTCACTTCTGGGGTTATTTCTGATAAGTGTTTTACATCTTGCATCTTGAAATTTATATGCTGACATATATGCTCTTAGTCTGTGCAGTTTTATGAATGGTTTGAGTATAAGACTGCCTGTGTAGTGTTTTGATTCAGAAATGGTGGTCTCATGCTTATAATGGAAGGGCCACATATGGCTTATGTTTATAAATAGATTTATATGTATATACGCACATTGAATCAATTCAGAATTCAAGTCGTTTCTAGGGAAATCTATACCCTTATCCGTCTCAGGTGATACCCTGGATAAACCTCCCCATAGAGACACCCTTTTTGAAAAGATGAGAAGAGGTAGCACTTTGTGTGCAAAGACTCTGCAGAGCCACAGAAATTGCAGAATCCCTTGAGGATTCGAAGAATAAGTATCGATCAACGGATGAGATCCTGTCAGAAGATCTGCGGTTATTCACGGCCATTAGATTGAAGGAATAAATGAGGGCGTTAAATGCCTTAACCCTTTTTTTTTCTTTATCTTCGTGAGTAGCGAAGCAATCGGGACCATAGATCCCCAAGGTCCGTGAAAGAATCTGGACCGTGGATTCGTGTCCAGGCAGCTTAGGAACGACGAAATGGAGAGACATGTATGAGTAGTCAGATATTGGTCTAAACAGCTGGCAGACGTTGGATATGTCGAGAGTTGCACGAGGTTTAACCCTCACGCGAAGAACCACAGAAGTGAAAGTCCCGAGAAGGATTTTGTATCGGGATTTCGACATTTGGGAGTTCGGGAGTCCGGAGGACGAGAGTCCGGGCACTCAACATCAGAAGTCCCGAAATAGAGAAAGAACCTGAGCTGTCCGTTGGAGGGAGGACACGTGTCGCAAAACTACCCATATCATGGATTCGGACATCGGGAGTCATAGAGGGAAGTCTTTCAACTTTGCGGGTGGTAAATTCGCGAGAGAAACGCAGTCATCCATCTGAGGAGGATAGGAAGCACCTTGTTTTGTACACAGACCCTATAGAAATCACAGAGGCCGAGGAAATCTTTCATAGTTTCAGAGAAGAGAAGCTCGGGAGGGATAGTGCCATTTTGTGCACAGAGCCTTAGCTGCAAAGGTCGCAGAGGAGAAGCAAAGGTCAAGACCTTTGATACTTAAGAAATATTCCAAGGAGAAGGAAGAGAAGTGCATGTTCAAGGAGGATTTACAATTTTCGTTAGATCAACTGGAGTGAAATAGATTTGGGTCGTCGAAAAAGTACGTCCAGACGCGTGCAAAGGAGAGCAGAAACGGATGGTGGAGACACTTTGAGATAAAAGTGGTGAACAACCGATAGTCGTTGGGTCTTGCAGAGTTGCAAGGAAGTTAGGGTCAGTGCAGTCCTGAAGAGATATGAGTTTAGGATCTCGCATCTCGGGTTTTCGCAAGAAGAGAGCACAAAAGTTGGGTGCTCCAACTCACGAAGTCGCGAAGTGCGAAGTGGCGAGGAGAAAAATCTGAACCGTTGGATCCAGGAACGGGAGGACCATTGAATCAGAACTCCATGGAGATATCGTATATCGGGAGTTCGGGGGTTCTAAGGTTGGAAGGGGTCACTTTCAACTGTAGAAGTCGTGAAGTGTCGAGAGTCGAGGCTCATGTGAACACGTGGCACATCCATCAGGTGGGGCCCACATGATTGACAGGTGGGCACGTGTCACCCAGAAAGAAGTCAACACTCTGTTGACTTCTCGCATCTCAGAGATTTGTGAGATAGGAGCACGAAGGCTCAACACTCCAACTCGCGAGGTTGCGAGTTGCAAGAAGTGCGAAGAGGAAGTCAACAATTGTTGATTTTCGCATCTCGAGATTTCGGAGAAGAAGAGCACGAGAGCTCGATGCTTCAACCTGCCTGGTTGCGAGTAGCGAAAAGTGTCAAAGGGAAGTCATGCATCGCATTTCCCCGATTCACGAAAATTTGATAAGCACTTGGCTGGCTTAAGCATGTAGACACGGGATAGGGTCATGTAGACAAGACCCCAAGGGGGAAACCTGCCACTCGCTAGCCCTGTCGGGGTTCGACGCTTCACCGTGTAGGGATTTGCAGAGTCAAAAGACTCGACGCTCTGGTAGTTTTGAGTTGCAAAGAGCGAAAGAATGCCATACTTGTTGAGCCTATGGTCGCGACCCACAATCACATGGAGGAGGACAAGGAAGGAACCAACCTATGCTAAGACCCCCGTAGGTATTTCAGGGATTTTTTATCCTCGAGAATTCAACGAAAAAATTATTGTTTTCCTTAGTGGATATGTGAAAAATTGGTATCAGAGCATGGTTACAACACTCGGCCTGCATGGGCTCATGAACGAGTTGCACAGAAGCTCCATTCAGAACACTCTTAAAAAGAGTAATCCCCCCCCTTGTCTTAACCTTCTTGATCAAAAGACGAAGTTAAGAATGAAAAACCCCTATTGTGTGTGTGAACATGTGAAAATATAAGTTATGTACTGGTTATAAATAAATATAAATATTGACTAACAACCAACGTTTTTCCTTTTGCACACAAGCAGAAGATCAACCGTGGGAAATTATCAACGCATAGTATGGCGACTCACCATGAAGTGGGAGAAGGCTCCCACAATAGAGACGAAGAGTCTGACGAAAGGAGGGCAGTAGGGACCCCTCCATATCTAGTTGAGACTGTGAGGAGCCTCATGGTCGAATTACAAAGTTGTAAGGTTGACAATGAAAGGATGATGAAAGAACAAGAAAAGCAAACAAAAATTAACGCAGTTTTACTGCAGAGTTTATCCGAACTACAAAGACAAATGTAGCATGAACCTGAAACTTAGAAACATGGTCATCTCAATGGCCACACTAAGAGGAACACATTGAAAAAGGTCCACCCCAGAGGTAAAGGACCAATGCCAAGTGATTCCTCTGAGAAGGAAGCTGGCGATTCAGAAGGATCTTCTAGTAGCAGAACCAGTTCCTATTCCCAAAAGAAACAGAAGAAGCAAAATCCTTCCAAAGGTCGAAAATTCGAAGAATTTAGAAAGGCCAAACCACCCTCCTTCGACGGTGAAATAAAGAAGAGAGAGGAAGTAGAGGCCTGGCTACTTGGACTAAAGAAGTATTTCAGAGTCCATGACTTCTCAGAAAATCTGAAGGCCCGAGTGGCCACCTTCAACTTGAACGGAAAGGCTTCTATTTGGTGGGAAGATCTTAAGAATGTGAAAGGGGTTAGCGAAGAGGACCTATCCTAGAAACAATTTGAGAAAAACTTCCGGAAGAAGTATTTGTCGGAAAAATATTTTGATGAGAAGACTAAAGAATTTTATGAACTCAAACTGGGAAAACTTACTATAGAAGAATATGTCAACAAATTCCTCGAGTTATTAAGGTATGTACCTTATATAAAAGTTGAAAAGGCAAAGGTGCAATGCTTCATCAGTGGACTACCCAAGGACTATTGAAACAGAATTGAATTTGATGAGCCAAAGACCCTAGAAGGCACTATTCGAAAGGCAACCTATTGTCATGAACAGTTTGGCCATCGAGAAGAACCTCGCGAAGGATGGAAACAGAGGAATAGTTCAAGATTTCAGAAAAGGGGAATTAAATCCCCAGGATTTAAGAACTATAAGAAGAACCCAAGAATGAGCTTCCCAACCAAGAAATAAAACTTCTGGACCCATATCACTGAAGATCGATAACCCGAAGAGAGAGCCTTTGAAATGCTAGGGTTGTGGGGAAGAACATCTATTGAGAGATTGTCCACAACGACAACAGAATAGTCGGATGATTTATAACATCCAAGAAGCTACTACCGTCAATGATGTGGCCACGAGTGTGCCACAAATTTATGCAGCCTTGGATAATAACCAAGCCGACCACCAAGCTTTAGTAGTGGAAATAGAAGGTATGATTTCCAACCATCTAGTGTCTATTTTGATTGACCCTGGTTCAAATTTGAGTTATATAACCCCTAAAATTGTTGATAAGTGTAAACTATAGCCACAAAAACATACAAAGCCATGGTTGGTACAGTTAGCCACTGGCACCAAGAGGAGGATAGCAAAAGTCATACCAGCCTACCAATTAATGTTGGGTGAATTCCCCACCCAAGCAACCCTTAACATATTACCCCTGGGATCATATGATCTGTTGATTGGTATGGATTGGCTAGCTACCCATAAATCCAGATTGGATTGTTACCATAAGACCTTAGAATGATTAAGTAAGGAAGGGGAGAGGATAACCCTTCAAGGGATCCGAAAACCTGTCTCGGTGAGACAAATATCAGCTTTGCAAATGAGAAAGTATTGCCGAAAGGGATGTACCCTATATGCAATACAGGTGTTGAAAACAATCGAAGATGACAAACCAAGCCTTGACGATCACCCTATCCTGAAAGAATACAGAGATGTGTTTTCGAAAGAGGTATTGGGTCTACCTTCGAGGAGGGACATAGACTTCTCGATAGAACTTGCACCAAGAGCAGTGTCGGTGTCTAGGATGCCCTACCGGATGAGCACACCCGAGTTAGTTGAACTCAAGTTGCAATTAAAAGAAATGATGGATAAGGGCCATATTCGGCCCAGCGTGTCTCCATGGGAAGCACCATTCATGTTCGTGAAAAAGAAGGATGGTACCCTTGGACTGTGTATAGATTATATGAAACTCAATAAGGTAACCATAAAGAACAAGTACCCCTTGCCCAGGATCGATGACCTATTTGATCAATTGGGGGGTGCGTCTATTTTCTCAAAGATTGATTTGAGGTCAGGATACCATCAAGTCCGAATCAAGGGTGAAGACATCCATAAAACTGCCTTCCGGACGAGGTATGGTCACTATGAGTTCGTGGTAGTTCCGTTTGGGTTGGCCAATGCTCCAGCCACTTTTATGTGCTTGATGAACAATGTACTCAGCAAGTTCCTAGACAAATTTGTGCTTGTTTTTATTGACGATGTATTAATTTACTCCAAGAACATAAAAGAGCATGAAGAGCATCTTAGACTTGTACTGCAAGTGCTAAGAGAACATCATCTCTATGCCAAATTCAACAACTGTGAATTCTTCCAGAAAGAAATACATTACTTAGGCCATGTTCTCTTCGAAGAAGGAGTAGCGGTAGACCCGGACAAAATCAGGTCTATCATGGAATGGCCTACCCCAAAGGATGTTTCGGATATCAGATCCTTTATGGGATTAGCAGGATACTATAGGAGATTTATAAAATGATTCTCCAAGATTGGTTGTCCAATCACTGCCCTCCAGAAGAAAGGGACAAAATTCATGTGGACACAGTAATGTGAAGAAAGATTTCAAACCCTGAAACATCTATTGACCCATGCACCCATGCTGAAAATCACCGACCCAGAAGCTGACTTCCTCATGTGCACAGATGCCTGTAAGGAAGGGCTCAGAGGAGTCTTTATGCAGAAAGGAAGTGTGATATGCTATGAATCCCGAAAAATTGAACGAGCATGAAGTCAACTATGTGACCCATGATCTAGAACTGGTTGCCATAGTGCATGCCTTGAAAAAGTGGAGGCATTACCTCCCGGGAAGAAAATTTGTACTTATCACAGATCATTGTGGATTGCGATACCTATTTGATCAACCAAATCTCAATGCTAGACAAGCTAGGTGGATGGCCCTCCTTAGCGAGTTTGATTTTGAAATCAAACACATTAAAGGAAAGGAAAATAGGGTGGTCGATGCCCTTAGCAGAAGTATGAAAACAATTCACCTGGCAGCGGTGAGCACCTGCGAAACAGATGTCAAGGAAAGAATCAGAAATGCACAAGAAACAGATTCCTTCGTCTAGACCGTGACCATGTACCTACAACAAGAACCCTCCGGAGTAAAATATGAAGGCTATCAAATGACCGAAGGAGGTTTGCTCACTTACAGAAACAGATTTTATATTCCAGCGTGTGACGACTTGAAGGGGTTCATTATGGATGAATTACATAAAAGACCCTATACTGATCATCCAGGATACCAGAAGACGATCACTGCCACCAAGAAACAATTTTATTCGCCTGGATTGAAGAAAGACATAGCCGAGTACTTAGCCAAATGCATAGAGTGCCAACAGGTTAAAGCAAAACATAGACACCCAACAAGATTATTGCAACCTTTACCAATCCCAGAATGGAAATGGGAAACCATCTCCATGGATTTCATCACTGGATTACCAACCTCAACCAAACAAAATGACGCCATTATGGTGGTGGTGGATAAATTGAGCAAGTCTACTCACTTCATCCCCATCAAGTTGACCTGCAAGGCAATCGATATCGCCCAGGTATTCATGAAAGAGATATTCAGACTGCATGGTATGTCGAAAGAGATTGTGTCTGACAGAGACACGAAATTTACTTCCAACTTTTGGAAATCACTGATGGTTGGTTTAGAGACCAAGTTGTTGTTTAGCACCGCCTATCACCCTCGAACCGATGGATAGACAGAAAGAGTGAATCAAATACTAGAAGATATGTTAATATTGCATGTAATGCATCAACCCAAGAAGTGGGAAGACTACTTGCCATTGGTAGAATTCGCCTAAAACAACGGCTACCAAGCATCCTTAAAGATGAGTCCCTTCGAAGTCCTCTATGGTAGACTGTGTAACGCTCCAGTCAGCTGGAGTAATCTCGTAAACAAGATTTATTTTGGACCCGACATGTTGAAAGAAATGGAACAACAAGTGACCCAGATAAAACAAAACCTGAAGGTCGCTCAGAACGGACATAAAAGTTATGCTGACCAAAAGAGAACTCCAAGAGAGTTCAAAGCGGGAGACCATGCATATCTCAGAGTTAGGTCCAGGAAGAGTTCCCTGAAAATGGGAGTTTGTGCCAAGTTGGCACCTCAGTATTGTGGACCCTTTGAGGTTCTAGATAGAGTTGGATCTGTAGCTTATAGGCTAGCACTTCATCCCATAGTCAAAGCACATAATGTTTTCCATGTCTCATTATTGAAGAAATATGTACATGATGCTAACCATATAATTGATTGGTCTGTGATTCAAGTGGAACCAGAGGGACAATTTCTACCAAAACCCCAATGCATACTGGACAGAAAGGAAACCCCGCTCCAGAACCGAACCATTGCACAAGTCAAGGTGCAGTGTAAACATTTTGGCCCAGATGAGGCTACATGGGAAATGGAGGATCCCATGAGACAGGCATATCCGATTTTGTTTACTTTTGTACATGCACGTCATGTTGATAGATAAGAACATCGAGGATGATGTTTATTTAAGGGGGAGGGAATTGTAACACCCTTTTTCCCCCAGTTTGTAAAAATAACTATATTGGCCAAGAACTGTGGCAAACCCAAAAATGTGAATAATATTATGTATATATATATATTGCAGGACTGCTGAGAGGGGATATGCTGAATAAGAGACCATGATGGCTGAAGAAAGGTGGTGGAAGGCACCTGGAAAGGTGGCGTTAACTTCCACCGAAACCAATATTGTATTTGGACTTCACTGGCCCAGAGAACCAAGAGCGGCTCGCTGGACCCAAATTAAATGACTCGCCAGGACTGGTAGGTAAATGGCTCCTCATGAGTAATGAGGGATGGGGGGGGGGGGGGGGGGGTGAACCGCCCATCCGTAGAGTCGTTAGGCCTGACCAGTGCGAGGGAAATCGCGCCACACGCAACCTCGCAAGAGGAAAAAGGCGTGAGGGAGAAGCGAGAAGGGGGCAGATGCGAGGGGAGGAAGAGAACTCTGGAAAATACAGAGTGAGTGATAGCAAAGAAGGGGGAGAGTAACCCTCGTTCTAGGTCACTGGAAAACAAAGATGTAGTCTCGCAGCATCGTGGTCTCAGCTCGGGGTGGCTAGTGGTAAATCCTATCGGAATCGCTGAGCCTGCGATTGGGTGGAAATGAGCACCCCTCTTAGTAGTTGCACTCACTTCTGAGGTTATTTCTGATAAGTGTTTTACATCTTGCATCTTGAAATTTATATGCTGACATATATGCTCTTAGTCTGTGTAGTTTTATGAATGGTTTGAGTATAAGATTGCATGTGTAGTGTTTTGATTCAAAAATGGTGGTTGCATGCTTATAATGAAAGGGCCACGTATGGCTTATGTTTATAAATAGATTTATATGTATATACACACATTGAATCAATTCAGAATTCAAGCCGTTTCTCGGGAAATCTATACCCTTATCCGTCTCAGGTGATACCCTAGATAAACCTCCCCATAGAGACACCCTTTTTGAAAAGCTTAGAAGAGGTAGCACTTTGTGTGCAAAGACACTACAGAGCCACAGAAGTCGCAGAATCCCTTGAGGATTCGAAGAATAAGTATCGATCAACGGATGAGATCCTGTCGGAAGATCTGCGGTTATTCACGACTGCTAGATTGAAGTAATAAACGAGGGCATTAAATGCCTTAACCCTTTTTTTTTCTTTATCTTCGCGAGTAGTGAAGAAATTGGGACTGTAGATCCCCAAGGTCCGTGAAAGAATCTAGACCATGGATTCGTGTCCAGGCAACTTAGGAACGACGAAATGGAGAGAGACAGGTCTGAGCCCTTAGATCTTGGTCTAAACAGTCGACAAACATTGGATATGTCGAGAGTTGCATGAGGTTTAAACCTCACGTGAAGAACCGCAGAAGCGAAAGTCCCAAGAAGGAGTTCGTATAAGGATTTTGGCATTTGGGAGTTCGGGAGTCCGAAGGACGAGAGTCCGAGCACTCAACATCAGAAGTCCCGAAATAGTGAAATAACTTGAGCCGTCCGTTGGAGGGAGGACGCGTGTCGCGAAACCACCCATATCGGGGATTCAGACATCGAGAGTCATAGAGGGAAGTCTTTCGACTTCGTGGGTGGAGAAGCCATGAGGGAAACGAAGCTGTCCATCTGAGGAGGACAGGCAACACCTTGTCGTGTACACAGACACTGTAAAAATCACAGAGGTCGAGGAAATCTTTCATGGTTTCAGAGAGGGGAAGCTTGGGAGGGATAGTGCCATTTTGTGCACAGAGCCTTAGCTGCAAAGGTCGTAGAAGAGAAGCAAAGGCCGAGACCTTTGATACTTAAGAAATCTTCCAAGGAGAAGGAAGAGAAGTGCATGTTCAAGGAGGAGCTACAACCGCTGTTAGATCAGCTGGAGCGAAATAGATCTGGGTCATCGAAAAAGTACGTCCAGACGCACGCAGAGGAGACCAGAAACGAATGGTGGAGACACTTCGAGATAGAAGTGGCTTACAACCGATAGTCGTTGGGTCTTGCATAGTTGCAAGGCGATTAGGGTCAGTGCAGTCCCGAAGAGATCTGAGTTCGAGATCTCGCATCTCGGGGTTTCGCAAGAAGAGAGCACAAGAGTTGGGTGCTCTAACTCACAAAGTCGCGAAGTGTGAAGTG
>JZKD02S1942231.1:297350-312659 GCA_000966675.3 Picea glauca
TTTGGGTCCTAAACTTCCGAGGTTGTTTTGAGGTCTTAAACGACATTTTTTTGGACTTTTCAGGGGCAATGATTTCCAACGACATTTCCTAACCCACAACGGAATTTGTACTCCTCGGCTACACATTTCCAATGAGGTATTGAATGTCCCAAACAAATATCATATGCAAAAGTTATTCCCTAAGGAAGTTCACGTATCAACTACCCCGATCGGGGTCCACAAACCTTTTGGTGTTTCATCATTCAGGGTTAGGGTTTTTTATGTTTAGAGTTTTCTCAATTATGCTTTATGTTAAAAAGGACTTTGGAGCCTCATTGTAATCATGTTCTTGTGAATGAGCATAGCCATCACATCTCTTCTCAAAGATAAGTTGCCACCATTCTAGTGAGTTCCTTCACTCTATATTTTTACAATTTCTATACATTTCTTTCATTAATAGAAACTGCGTATTACTGTATCTTTGTGTTTCTTGCAATATATCTTTGTATTTCATTATTATATCTCCTCCTTCATTATGTTCTCAAAATAATCCAAATCAGTGATATCAAAGTAGGTTACTCCTTGTCATTTCTTAGTGCATGCCCCCAATGAGGTTAGTGTATAGAGATTTGGTTCTTGAGATAGTTTCTCTTTAGTACGATCGCTCTCGCCAGCCCAAGCAACCTCCCATGGTGGAAGAAAAGAGAGATGAGTGAGCATGACATTCTATTCATATGTTTCTTGAGGAATTCCTCATGCAACAGAGGAACGAAATGATGCAATTTTTTTCCCAAATCCTCCGACGACTGTCAATAATAGCAGACACGTCTTCATCAAGAAACCACTTTGGAGGTGTCTCTCCTTTCAAGGCATTAGTTAATTTTGATAATTTTGTGTTGGAAGGTTAGATAGACACAAATGATTTGGAAAAGTGGTTAAATATACCAGAAGGGTATTTCTTTGTTCACATTTTTTCTTGCAGGGAAATTATCACCTTTGTGCTCCTTAAGGTTTCCCCCATGTCAAAAATTGGTGGGAAACTTACTGTGAGCAAAATTCCATAGAGGAGTATGGAATGTTTGAGGTCAAACTAACTTGGGATTTGTTTATGGATGCCATCAAGAGACAATATTACCCTATTGGAAACTATGATGACCAATACATGAGATGGAGAACACTGCATCAGTAGAGGGACCAAACAATGGTGGAGTTCACAAATACCATCCTTACCTTGCGCACCAAGTTGGGTATCAAAGACTTCAAGCAACATTTGGTTCTAAAATACTGTGGGTATCTACACAGATACATACAAAAAAAATGGAGTTTCTGGACATCTCGTCACTAGGAATCGCTTATCGATATGTTGTCAAAATAGAGAATAAATTTAAGTAGTAGAATAAGGAAGAGTTGGGGTCTGCAAATTTGTAACAACCAAAGTATGGTAAAGGTGGCCCTAACTCACAAAACAACCAACCTCAAGACAACTATTCCAAGGCACAGGAAATGAATGGAAATGGGAGGATGAATAAAGACATTGGAAAGTGGTGCAACTTCCACAAAATTCCTTGGCACAACATCGATGAATGTCGATTGAAATAGTCATTGGTGGTTGAGCTCAAAGAAAAAAATCTGAGCCCCAAATTAGCCTCTGATTTAGAAAATAATAGAAGGAAACAAATCATAGATGTAGAACCCACTGCTACCATCGTGACCATAACAATTCAACCAGAAGAACCAAAGGATCTCGAGGAGGGGAAATACCTCTTCCATTCACAGATGTGGGTGAAGGGGACCCCACTACATTTATTGTTGACAGTGGAAGCCAGATAAACTTAATCTCAACAGAGGTCTTCAAGCAGTTGGAATTTTCAACAACACCACACCCACAACCATACAACATAGGGTGGCTTCACAATAGATGAGATCTTTGCGTTAGCCAATAATGCCTCATTTCCTATGACATTAATCCCTTCAAGGATGAGGTATTGTGTGATGTTGACCAATTATATGTATATGATTTTCTTTTAAGCCAACCATATATGTGTAAGCATCATGATGTTTATGAGTCTCGACCTCGTAGTGTCATTGATACTCTGTGGGGCCAAATCTATAGGGCACTAGATGTATTTTCGACTACTATCCCGACAAAAAGGTGCCACAAAGTAATCTCTCATATTGCAAAGTTTATCCTCTTCATAATCCGATCAATAGGTGAATAAAAGGAAAATACAACCACTACAGCCTCAACCTAACACATTTTTATCCAACAGAAGAAATGTGAGTTTTAAAACTATGAAGTAAAGAAATTCATGTAGATTCTTAAAAAAAACATAAATTTATCAAAGGCTCGTACACAGAGTAAACAAAGATTTATACCGGAAACCCTCAACTAGGTAAAACCTTTCTTATTTTCATTATATCGAATTTCACCATTCACCATACAATATATACAATGTTTTTAGGTATTTTGTAGTTACGAAAACCCTAATCCCTTAATCTGGGATTAATTTAGAAAACTGCTAAAAATAGCAAAATCCGTTAAAAATAGAAAAAACCACCCAAAACAAAATTTTGGGGTGCTGCCCCCAACCCCGTTGGCCCTGGGCTACCACTCAATTCCGAGCATTGCATGTAACCAGGGGGAGCCATACCTGCCCCCCCTAGGACCCCCCTAGGAAGCGCCCAATGCACATGACACAAAGACCACTACTAGAGGGATCGTCAGACGCAGTTGCCGAACCTAACGCGCCCACACACACACATGCAAATAATATAACATATACCCAACATTCTCCCACTTGTTGTTTTATTTTCATCCAGGGGTCCACATGGTTATATAGTCAACAATCCGGGGCAACAATGCCCATTTTTACTCTACACCAGGAGAACTTTTATGTGCTCACAAACTTTGTCAATAAATTTGCAACATTATTCAAAGTGTCAACCTTTTCCAACAACACCTTCTTTTCCTCAACCATGTCTCTCACAAAGTGATACTAAACATTAATATGCTTTGGCTTTGAATTATAATCTTGGTTCTTTGCCAGGAATATTTCACTCTGACTATCATGATGTAATCTCACTTCTTGTTGTACCAACCCAATACCCGAACACAATCTCTGTAACCATATTGCTTCCTTGCTTGCATGAGTGGATGCCATGTATTCAACTTATGTAGTTGAGAGTGCCACTACAACTTGTCTTTTTCTCATCCAACTGATTGCTCCTCCAAATAGGTTAAACATATACCCACTTTTAGATCTTCTGTGATCCAGATCTCTAGCTGAGTCTACATCAACAAATCCATGTATGTCCACCACTCTATCCAATCCTAGTCTTCCTTGGTAGCACAATCCATAATTGGTAGTGCCACGTAAATACCTAAAGACCCTCTTTATTGCTATCCAATGCTCCTTCCCTAGTCTTGACATATACCTACTCAAAAATCCCACTGCATGTGCAATGTTCAGTCTAGTACAAACCATTGCATACATCAAACTGGAAACTGCACTGGCATATGGAACATGGGAGATGTCCTCTTCTTCTTCCTGTGTCTTGGGACACTGATCTTCAGATAAATTTACACCTATAGGAATAGGAAACTTGACCGGTTTACATCCATGGATATTAAACCTCTGCAATATCATCTCAACATATTTTCTCTGATTCAACCAAAGTTTCATGTTTGCACGATCTCTTTTAATTTCCATTCCCAGAATGAAGTTAGTAGCATTGAGATCCTTCATGTCAAATTTGGAGGATAGCTACAATTTCACCTCCTTGATAACATCCATGTTATTTCCTACCATCAACATGTCATCAACATACAACACTACATAAATGAAGTGATTACCAACCTTCTTGGAATACACACAATGATCATCCCTGCTTCTCACAAATCCCAATCCAAGGATTTATGTGTCAAACTTTTGGTACCAAATCCTAGGTGATTGCTTCTGACCATATAGTGAATTCTTTAGCTTACATACCAACTCTTTATTTCCCTTTACTACAAATCCTTTTGGCTGCTTCATGTAGATTTATTTTTCTAGATCCCCATGTAGGAATGTTGCCTTCACATCCATCTGTTCCACTTCAAGATCAAAAGCAACAACAATAGATAAAATAAATCTAATAGAAGTTAACATAGCAATAAGAGAAAAAATCCCACCAAAGTCAATTCCCTCTACCTGGGAATAACCTTTTTTCTACTAACTGAGATTTCTATTTCTCCACTTTTCCTTCTGCATTAAACTTCTTCTTAAACAACCATTTGCTATTGACATATTTTCTTCCAGCTGGCAACTCAACTATATCCCATGCCTCAATCTTATCCAATGCATCCATTTCTTCAACCATGGCCTTCTTCCATATTTTACTATCCTCTGAGTTCACTGCTTCCCTGACAGTTCTGGGATCATCATTAGTAATAGATAAAGAAAAATTGGAACGGAAATCAGGTGGACTATACCTCTCTAGTTTCCTTCTTTATCTCACTAATCTCCTCAATACTAGGGTATGCAGTTCTTCTTCTTCTTCGTCTGCTTCATCTTCTTTAGATGATTCAGATTTTGCATCATCCAACTCTATCTCTATTTTCTCAGGTTCCTCTTGCCTTGGTGGGAATTCATGTTTGGACACATCTTTTACCTCTCTAAAAACAACATCCCGACTATAAAAAATCTTCTTAGTTTCTGGGTTCCAAATCTTATAACCTTTCACACAATCTTAATAACCAATAAAGATACACTTTTCAGATTTTTTTATCTAGCTTACTCCTATTTTCCTTTGGAACATGTACATAAGCATCACAACCAAACAATCTAAGATGTTTAAGAGAGGGTTTATTTTTAGTCCATACCTCGTGTGGAGTTTTTTCATCCAATGTTGATGAAGGTGATCAATTGACTAGGTAACATGCTGTATCCACTGCCTCTGCCCAGAATTCTTGTCCTAAATCTGCACCGCTGAGCATGCTCCTTGATTTTTCCATCAGTGTCATGTTCATCCTTTTTGCAACTCCATTCTTCTGAGGAGTGTATGGAGTAGTCTTCTGCCTTGCTATACCACACTTCTTACAGAATTATTTGAGTTCATTTCCATAGAATTCTCCACCATTATCCATTCTCAATACCTTTATTTTCTTCTCTGTCTAATTTTCTACCAGAGCCTTAAACTCTTTAAATTTATCAAATACCTCAAATTTATTTCTAAGAAAATAAACCCATGTGTACCTTGATAAATCATCTATGAATGAAACATAATACACAGACTTACCTAGTGATGGAATAGGCACAGGTCCATACACATCACTGTAGATCAATTCTAAGACCCCCTTTGCTCTTATAGCACCAGATGGGAATCTTACTTGATTCCGTTTACCATATATGCAATGTTCATAGAAATCAAAATCCAGAGTGCAATTATACATACCTTCAACCATGCCTTTACTGTGTAGTGTTCGAAGGCTCTCTTCTCCAATATGCCCTAGTCTTTGATGCCATAACATGGTATTCTTTTTAGGGACAATATTGGTCTTGTATTCTTTATTTATCTGCTCAAGGACAACAGATCTATTCCACCCATTAGTATAAGTGCTTCCCAACAACTTGTACAGAACTCCTCTCATCAACACCATTTCTCCTCGTACCATCTTTCAAGTGCCCTTTCCAAATACAGTATCCACTCTTGCATCATCCAAATTGCTTACAGATATTAGGCTCCTAGCTAGTTTTGGAATGTGCATAACCCTAGGGAGAGTGATAATCCTTCCATATTTTAGCAACAACTTAACCCTTCCACATCCCAATATTTTGGTTGTCAAGTCATCTCCTAGGAATACATCACCACCATTGTATTTTGCATATTCATAGAACCACTCCCTTTGAGGAGTCATATGGTATGACAAACTTGATTCGATCAACCATACATCATGGTCTGCATGTGTACCTGTAGATGTTAGTTAAACATCACCTCCTTCTTCAGTGGAGGTTTTTGCCTTTGGGGAAGAGGTACTATCAGATCCCTTTGGTTTATCAACCTTCTTGGACTTACAATATTTCTTATAATGCCCTGTTTTACCACACTTCCAACATTTGCTCAAAGATTTTCGTGGAGACTTAGATCTACCTGTAGATTTAGGTCTCCCCCCCGAAGACTTACCATGATTCCTGTCTTGGGTATGTCATCTGTGCTATGACCATCCTTGCTTTTCCACCTCATCTCTTCAAATAACAAGGATGCAACTACATCCTCATACTTCAATGTAGATTGAGTGGTACTACCAATTGCTACAACCAGATTATCCCAAGAGTCTGGCAAAGAACATAGCAAAGTAATACACTTGTCTTCTTCTGCAATCGTAATATTAACAGAGACAAGTTGACTTACAAGAGTATTAAAGGCATTTAGATGTTCTATCACATAATATTCATCTTCCATCCTAAGATGATACAACTTCTTTCGAAGAAACAACTTGTTTACTAGGGACTTTGATTGATACAAATTCCCTAACTTATCCCATAGTTCCTTGGCTATAGATTATCCCAAGACATTCAACAACACCGAATCTACCAGGCAGAGTTTAATAGTACTCCTTTCTCTTCTGTCCAACTTCTCCCAATCTTCCTTTGACATACTAGTAGGTGGTGTACTAGTAGTTTGTGTACTAGTAGGTTGTGTACCAACAGGATGTGTACTAGGATCCACAACGATCCATTGTTCTTTGTCTACAAGAAGGTCCTCCATCTTGAGCTTCCACATCTCAATTTTTTTACCATTGAACTTCTCTATATTGAATCTAGAAGAGCTCACCATTCCTCTTTCTACACTTGAATATCCACTGCAAAAGCTTGCACTAAACCCAAGTTTATCATAGACCCAAGATAAACGTGATCTATCAAGACCAAGACAAACCCTCAGTAAAAAAGGAGTCCCTCTAAAGCCAAAAATGAGCTCTGATACCACATGTAAGTTTTAAACCTGTCAATTAAAGCAATGCATATAGATTCTTAAGAAAAACAAAAATTAATCAATGGCTCATACACATAGTACACAAAGATTTATACCGGAAACCCTCAACCGGGGAAAACCTTCATTTTTTTCATTATATCGAATTTCACCATTCACCATACAAGATATAAAATGTTTTTAGGTATTCCGTAGATACCAAAATCCTAATCCCTTAATCCGAGATTAATTTAGAAAACCACTAAAAATAGCAAAAAACGCCCAAAAAAAATTCCGGGGTGCTGCCCCGAACCTTCTTGGTCTCGGGCTACCGCCCGGTGCCAAACATTGTGTGTAACAAGGGGGGGCATACTTTCCCCCCTTGGGACCCCCCCTAGGAAGCACACAACACACACAACACAAAAACCACTACTAGAGGGATCATCAAACACATTTGTCAAACTTGACGCCCCGACACACACACTTGCAAACAATATAACATATACCCAACAAGAAAATCAACAAGATTTTAGAAGAGCACAAATTTATTTTTTCTTCACCTACAGCGGTGCCTCCACACTGCCCATTCAAGCTAAAATATCACAAAGATCTTGATAGATTTATTGGCCACAACCCCTTTCAAGAGTGCATGGTGTTCCAACCATTAGCCCCCATTGATATAACTCTTCATGCTACATATTCACCGATAGATTCCTCCCACACTTAGGAAAATCATGTAGCTATATTGGTTGAATGGATCCAACCCCTCCAGTAGCAAGTTCATGACAGCCTTCAATAAGCTAAGCAAGACAACTTCTTCAGGTTCAGACTCACCAAAAGCTTCCCCATCTCCCACGAGAACTTGACATAACAGGGACCATTTCTTACTAAGGGGGGAGGAATGATCCAGATGGATATTGGTGGCCACCCACCTATTCCACTGGCTTAAAACATGGTTCTCCACCTTGGCAGGTTTTCTACGGTTTTTCAAGTTCTGAACTTCTAGGGTTGTTTTGAGGCCCTAAACAACGTTTTTTCGGACTTTTGTGGGGCTAGGGTGATCTGGATTTGTGAGAGAAATGAAATGAAACACAAATATATAACCTTAACACAAAGATACAATGAGAAATAGCAAAGATACATTGAAAATTGACTTCTATTCAATAAAGAAATCTACTGAAAACTGTAAAATGTAGAATGAAAACAATCTTGCTTGAATGGTGGTAGCTAATATATGAGAAGAGATGTGGTAGCTACGTGCATTCATATGAGCCCATTACAATGAGGCCTCTAGGAATTTTTAGCATCAAGAAGTAATCACAACACCCTAGAAATCCAAAATCCTAACCCTAGGAGATGAAGCACCAAAAGTCATGTGGGCCTTGATGGGGTAAGTTGGTATATCAACTTCACAGGGTCATATCTTTTGCATACGATCTCCATTTTAGGTGCACAATATCCCATTGGAAATGTATATATGAGGACTACACATGTTTCCATAAAACTCTATCTTTGTCTACAATGTGACTGTGGCAGTCCCAAATGATGTTGTTTAGGGCCTCAAAACGACCCCGTAAGTTTAGGACCCAAAAATCTAGAAACAAACTGCCAAGATGAAAATTGTATGTGAACTAGTTGGAATAGGTGGGTGGCCACCAATATCCACCTAGATCAATCCTCCCCCCTTAGGGAGAAATGGTATCCATTTCATTGAGTCCTCCCATCAGATGAGGAAATTTCTATTGAATTTGGCCCCGGGTGAGCCACTTACCTTGGTGCAGGAGTTGCCCCACTTTGACAACATGATAAAGCTAAAAATTTTGTTGGCAAGTTCCCTCGACCTATGTGTCCATGATATGATTAGTGGATGCATGTTCCATGTATTCGGGGTTGAGATCTATTAATGTCAGCTATTATGCTATCTTTGAGGTGTCCAATAATGGTGGAAAGTATGGTTTAATGAGGTCCACATTAAACATTGGGTGCAAGCCAAGGAAGGGGGGGTTGTTGAGCTCAAACGCATTGTCACCCACAACATTGGTAATGTTGTAAGGTCAATAGTGGAGTGGACAAAGCTTTCGATGGGGTTCTGTAAGGAATTATTTCTACAAGTGCAACCAAACTTTATCTCCCACCCAAAACTTGTGTGGCACCCAATGTTGATCATGGCATTGCTTGTACTTGGCATTGGACTTTTGAAAAATTTCCTGAATGTGTTTGAGGATGTGATGGATGCATTAAATGAAACAAGTGGATTTTTTTACTTCATTTTGGGCATGGGATGATTATGCCTGTGCGGAAGAAAGGGTTAGTGAAACATCCATGGGACCCAATGGTTGAATCATCAAGCCCACCTAAGAGGGGCTATGGTCGGTTGAGCTATGTATGGCTCTATTGTAATTGCATTGAAAATAGGGAAACATATCATCCCATGTGCATGGATGATTGTAATTGTGCATGCAAAATATATGCATGGTCATTCTGTTGATGACCTTAGTTTGGCCATCTATTTGTAGGTGGAAGGAAGTGGATTTGGTGAGCTTGGTGTCCAACAGTGACCAAAGGCTCGAATAGAATGTGCTAAGGCACTGAATCTCCTAATCTAAGATTATGGTTTATGGTATCCCAAAATGTACCCACACTCATTCGAAGAAGAGCTTGGCAGTGACCTCCATTGTGATGCTCTTCTTGTAGATAACCATAATTTCCATCTCAGAAAATTGATCAACAACCACAAAAACAAAGTCATACCCCTACTTGTTTGAATGAAGGCCCGAAATGTAGTCCATCGAGATTAATTCCCAAGGCCTGTCAGGAGTAGTAAGAGGGGTGTACATGCCTTGTTTCTTAATGACTAGTTTAGAAATGGCACGGGCCGTGCAGGACTTGATATACTTGCTGACATCCTATCAAAGTTTCAACCAATAGAAATGTTGTTGTAGCATTGGCACTATATTTTATACACTGAAGTGTCCTGCCACCCGATTGTAGTGAGATTCCCAAATTATCTTCACTCGCTCTCTTGATGGGAAGAAAAGATGGTCCATATGGCACAACAACCCATATTGAAGATGGAAACTAGTGACAACTATGTTTGTTCCCAACATATGGTAGGTAGTGGTGAATTCAAGATCTCTCTCATAGAGTTGGGGCTATACGTCGATCTCATGGCTGTAGGAGTGTAGAACCATGGTTAGTGTTGCAATTAGAGGTCGACTGAGGTAGTCAATGACGCGGTTGGTTCTCCCTATCTTATACTTGATGTTGAGATGGAACTGTTGCAAGTATGTGGATGACTTATCATGGAGGTCATTATGGAATTTTCCTTGTGTCTACATGAATTGCAGAGGCTTATGATCAGTTTGGATGACTTTCTCCTTCCCGATAATGCAATGCCTCCACTGGCGATAGACTTGTACAATGGAGTGCATTTATTTTTCAAAAGAGAGGTACTTACGAACAATATCTGATAGTGTCTCACTATGATAAGCCATGAGGTGTCCATGCTAAGTGAGAATTGCATCCACAACGTAGTCTGAAGCATATGTCTCAATCTAAAAATGTTGTTGTAGGTCGGGTAATGAGAGCACCAGAGTTGAGTACAAGAACTGCTTCAAATCATCGAACTCTTTCTGTTGTGACTGATCCCACATGAAATTTTCCTTTCGACCACCTTTGGTCACTTGGCTAAGGGCCCATGAAATATGGGAGAATCCCAACATGAACTTGCAATAGAAATTGAAAAGGACTAATAAGCTCCAAAGTTCGGTGAGTGTGGTTGGGGCTGGGAAGTCACGAATGACCTGTATCTTGGTTGGTTTGACATGCACCTCATGCTCATCAACAATGTAGACTAGGTATTGGACCCTTTTTATTCCGAAGGCAAATTTTTCCAAATTATCATATAGCTTGTGTGGTCACAGAGTCTGCAGAAGCTGTTGAATATGTTGCAAGTGTTCTGCCCAACTCTTGTTGAAGATGAGCTTGTCATCCAAATACACCACCACAAAAATATTGGTGAAAGGATGCAAGATATCGTCCATCATCCTCATGAAAGTTGTTGGGGCATTCGTCAAGACAAAGGGCATGAACAACCATTCAAAAATACCTTATTTGGACTTGAAGGAAGTCTTACATACATCATTCTCCTCTATTGGGACCTGGTGGTAGCTGGAATTCAGATCAATATTACTAAATTATTTGGGCCCCTTGAGCTAGTCAAGGAGATCGTCAATTTGGGGAATTGGGTACTGGTTCCTCACTCTGATTTTATTTAGAGCTCAATAATCAATGCAGAGTTCTGAGGTCTCATCTTTCTTCTACAAAAGAATGATTGGGCTTCCATAAGGTGATGAACTTGGTTGGATAATATGTCTTTGCATTCTTCCATGACCTTATCCACTTGCTTCTGCTGTGTGGAGAGACCTTTTGCAGAGGCCATGGATGTGGTTGTAACCTTATGATCACTTTGAGAGAGAATCATGAAGAATAAAAAATTCCTAATCTGAGAGATAACCTTCCTGCATTGCTTGGAAAAGATCAAGGAAATGGAAGTAGGTGGGACGACCTCAGGTATCCTATACAATTTCCTGTCCAAAGTAATAATAACACTATGAGGCCTAGAATCATATAAAACATGATGTTTCCATAAATAAGGTTGTCCCAAAAGAACATCACAAAATTCAAGGGGGACGACATCACATAATACCTCATATTTGAAGGGCTTGATGTGATGGGTTAGGTGACACTGTTGGCTGACGCAAAGATCGCTCCATTGGCAGAGCTATCCAATGGTGTGTAGATGTTGGTGCGGTGTTGTCAGCAGATCCAACCTCTTAATGACCTCCACTGAGATGATTTTCTTCTGGATACTGCTATTGATGATGAAGTGCAATGGAGTACCCTTCACCCACATCTATGAATGAAAGAGGCACTTACCTTCCTCTGGTTCATCAGGTTCACTAGGATGGATCTTGGTGGTAGAAACAGTGGCACTAGGTTCTATGTCAATGATATGTATTCCTTTTTATGGTTTTGACTCAGAGTCAAAACCCACATTTTATTCAAAGGCTTTCACCTTGGCCATCAATGACTACTTTGAGCAACATTCAACAGTGTTATGCTAGGGGCTCTTATGGAACTTGCATCACTTCCCAATGTATTTCTTTGTCTTCCCATTGTCCTTCTATGTTTGTGGATTAGACTAGTTTTCTTGAGGATTTCCATCCTTTCTCTATCCTTTGTTCTGCATATTCGAGCTGCATTTTCCCTGCTTTTGCTATGAGGGGTTCATAGACCCAAACTACCATGTCTTTTTTTTAATATTCTGCTCAATTTTAATGAGATATCGATAGGCCATGCCCAAGGATGAGATGTCTAGAAACTCCATTTTTGTTTGGATGTATCTATGCAGACCATCATGGTACTTGACCACCATATGTCACTTATTGTGTTTGATACCAATCTTGGTGTGCAAGGTATGGATGACATTGGTGAAAACTGGCACTGTTTGGTCCCTTTCCCATCACAGTGTGGCCCATATTGTATATAATTCGTCATAACTTCCAATAGGGTAGTATTGTTCCTTAATAACATCCCTAAAAGAACCCCAAGTGGGTGTTACTACAAATAATGGAGATTCCTTTGTTTCTATAACAGAAAGTATCCCACCAATCGTTGACATGGGGGTTGATGTTAAGGGGCACAAATGTAATATTTTCTCTCTCAGAAACGTTATGGACAAAAAAATACCCTTCTACAGGGTTTAACCATTTATCTACAACATCCACATATATATGACCTTCAAATATAGGAATATCAAATATTGATCTATACCTTGAAGGGGGTGGCACCTCTGCTCGAGGAATATGTGTCGCCTGTTGGAAGTCGTCGAAGGATTTGTGAAAAATTATCCATCATCTCCTTCCTCTGTTGCAAAAAAGATTCCTCAAGCAACAATTTAAATGGATCTCCTACCCCATCATCTCTCTTTTCTTCCCCCCCTGGGTGACCATCAGGTTTAGGGAGGTTGATATTGTAAAGGCTCAACTAGTTTGAGTCCCAACTACTTATACCCTGACCTCGTTGGGGACATGTGTTAGATTATGAGCTTGATTTCTTATGCATATTAATTCTTTTATTTTCTTCAATACTTTGATTCCAACTTAATACACTTCAACAATTTCAAATCATAATCGAATAGAAATAATTATGTAGATAAGTAAACATGCATATCAACAACACATATACCCTGGGGAAACCCTGTATAGGGAGAAAACCCCCAACAAACAATATTCATTTATTGCATTAATAATGTAAGATCTCTTCCAAATATCCACCATGAATGTACTTCTCTCAAAGAGCTTTCCAAGATGACTCTGACCTGACAAAGACTTACAAGAACTTGCTGAAATACACCTTTGATATTCTGCCTCTTTATCACTGATGCCCTCCTCTAATACTTCACCCTCAACCTGCATATGAAAACTTTGTTTCAAAATTGTGTTGCAAAACTGTGTTGCAGAACTGTGTTGAGGAGAGGGTTCGACCTCTTCTTATATAGGTTGAAGAGGGGAAGATGAGAAGCTCAAAATAGTAACTTGAATGCATGCATTAGTCATAAATTAGCTTCATACTTTAGTTCGAACATAGAACTAGACTTGAGATTGGTTACAACTCAACATTACACTTTAGTTCGAACTTAGAACTAGACTTGAGATTGGTTACAACTTAGCATTACACTTTAGTTCGAACTTAGAACTAGAATTAAGACTTTAGTTGTAGCTCAACATTACACTTTAGTTCTAAGGTAGAACTAGACTCAAGAATTTAGTTGCAACTCAACATTACACTTTAGTTCTAGACTCAAGACTTTAGTTGCAACTCAAAATTACACTTTAGTTCTAAAATAGAACTAGACTCAAGACTTTAGTTGCAACTCAACATTACACTTTAGTTCTAACATAGAACTAGACTCAAGAATTTAGTTACAACTATTGACAAAACAATTCAAAATTCTCTTAGTGGTGGATAATGTTTACATGTGCCAACGCACTAGATCAATACAATTACATCATTTGCAATATTAGGAATATCGTTTGTTTCTATCTCATAGGAATTTTACATTCAACCTAACTTTTTCTAGATACCTTGACTTTTTCTCACAACTTACAATGTTTGACTAGGCTCATAGAGGTTGTATGGTCCCCCTAACTTTTGCACTAGTCTGTCTATGCTCACAGAGGTTGTACGTTCCCCCTGAATTTTGCACTAGACTGTTTATGCTCACAGAGGTTGTATGTCCCCCCTGACTTTTTCATTAGACTCACATAGCATATCGTTAGTCCTAACTTTTGGTTCAACTCACAAAGGTTTTCCATTCCCCCTGCCTTTTGTCAATACCTCACAAGATTGGTTGATTCTCCAAATCTCCCCGGCTAGCCCTTAGGGTGGCCCATATGGCCTCTCATTGGAGAATGACTGTCGATGCTGCCAAATTTAACACTCCCTCTCAGTGAGGGAGTCATTCTCAGCCACACCAAGCTTGCCTCTCAACTGCACAAGCTGTCTTGAGGTCAAAGGCTTGGTCAGGATATAAACTACCTTCTTGCTCATGGTTATGTACTGTAACTTTACAGTTTTTCTCTGGACCAAGTCTCAGATGTAGTGGTACCTCATGTCAATATGTTTTGACATGTCATGAAATACCGGGTTCTCTGTCAATTTTATGCAACTTTGATTATCATAGTGAACCATCGTCATCTTGATCTTGTCGCCAAACAACCCAGAAACCAATTTTCTGATCCATATTGCTTCCTTGCTAGCATCACTTGCTGCAATGTACTTAACCTCTGTTGTACTTTGTGCAATGTATAGTCCTCCACTGTGAGTTCTAATGGGTTCTACTATACTTAAGTGGCTACCTTTATCCCATAGTAGTTCTTTCGTATCTTTGAAGATCACCCAATATCCCTTGTCCTCAAGGGTTGCAAGTGATAGTAGATTCTTCTTGAGCCCTGGAACATATAATACTTCATCAACATGAAGTCTAGCCCTAGATTCCAATCTGAAGGAGATAGAGCCTACTCCCTCTATCTTGTAACATTTTTCATCCCCAAGCTCGACCTGCTCTGCAAAATATTTTGTCTCGAAATCTGAGAGGATCTCCTTGTACCCTGTCATGTGCTTTGATGCACCACTATCTATTAACCAATTTTTCAGTCCCGTGGAAACTGAACTGGATAAGGCAGATACCAAATAATATTCTTTCCTATTTTCTTTCTCATTAGAAGGACTTTTCTGATTTCTTTTGGATTCATCATCCTCAGCAGTTGAAGCATGATGTTTCCCTTTCCTAGGATATTTCTTTCTAAACCAACAATC
>JZKD02S1942231.1:320425-331281 GCA_000966675.3 Picea glauca
AAGGGAGAGGACTCAGAAAGGGGGATGTTTGGGGGTGGAGTAATATTTTCATATGAGGAGAAGGTGGGAAAAATTGGAGAGGGAAGGAGAAGGGAGGAAGTAGTTTGGGACTGTGTATCTTTTCTACAACTGTTTTATGCTTACAACTGACTAGAGGAATCTCACAGGGGGCACGTGTTGCTGAGAATTTTGGGCTCGGGGGCCAGGAAACTGTAAGGAATCCCGGGGTGAGGGAGCCGGATAGGCTGTTTCTAGCTGGCTGGGAGGTTAATCAGTTTGGGCAGAGCTTCAGAACAACATCAATTTGAGGTAATTATTATTATTATTATTATGCTGCTATTCATTATTGTTGTATTGTTCATTATTATTATGCTTAACATGTTGTTCATTATCATGCTGCTCATTTTCAATTATGTTGAATAGAGTTATTATGATGATTAGTGAATAAAGAAGAAATGATGATAGGATTTCCATATCTAGATTTTGTTTGGTAAGGCTCTGTATGGACATGCCTTACAATGAGCCACTACTACATATTGAAAAATTTGTGATGATTACATGCGACGAAAGTACCCTTTCGTCGCAAAATTCAAGAGAAAGAGTTCAATTTTTTAATTTAATTATAAATCCATCACGTATTCGTGGCTCTATAGACAAATCCATATGTTTATCTCTCTTGCGATGAACGTGAAGATAGTGGACTATCATCGCTCTTGTGATGAAATTATGGATTCATCACAAGAGCGGCGCTAACCATTGACCGTTTCACTATTTGATAAAGTCAATATTGACCATTATACTCTTGGAAAAAGTCAACATTGATTTGGTCAACTTTCGTCACAAGAGCGACAATAACCATTGACCGTTACACTATTTGATAAAATAAACATTGATCGTTATACTCTTTAACAAAGTCAACATTGATTTGGTCAATGTTTGTCGCTATTGCGAGGAAAAAAATATCTATAAATATTTTGCGAATTAGAGATGTTGTGACAATCTTTCTATAACAACGACGGTTTAGAAAGGGTATTTTTTTGCAGAAGAATGTCACAGAATATTAGAGGTGGGGAAAAAAGTAAAGAGGGTGAAAAGGGTGATGGTATATGTTATTTCCCTTGCAAAATATGTTGCACTACATGTCCTGTAATAATTTTAATAGCAACAGATAAAAAACATTGTAGGAAATATGGGCACATTGATGGGGGATCAAATGAATATCGTCTTGTGCTAATTATTAGCTATATATTCATTATCTATTTTTATATTGTTGATTATATATATGTGTGTGTGTGTGTGTGTGTGTGTATTGTTTGAATATTTGTTATACACACTAATTTTTCATGATTGTTTGTAATTATAAAGTTAGAGTTGCCCTCTAAGTTTTGTAGAATATTGCACCAAGTAGTAGTAGAAATGATGTTGTACAAGATGAGGAACATGATCAAGCAAATGAGGATCTCATGGAAGAAGATGATGAGATAAATCAAGTTAATGATCCCATGGAAGAAGATGACGGGACAAATCAAATGATCCAAGATTTGTTTTCTCAGCCAGATGAGGATGGGGATAGTGATGGTATTTTTGATCAACCTCTATTAGAAAAGGAAAATAAACGACTTTATGAAGGATCAAGAGAAAATCTTCTCTCTGCTACATTGCTTCTAGTGAACTTAAAGGTTATGAATAATTTGTCGAACACTTGTATGACACAGATCCTAAGGTATGTAATATGGTTCATCTCATATTATACATAAATGTTGACTTTTTTCTATTTGTTTTTAGTTTTAATTAATGTGTAAAATAAGAATGCAAATTTTACGATTAATATTCTTTACATTAACTAGTTGTTTGTTATGTTGTAGACTGTTAGGTGAATTTTTGTTACCATCGTCAAATATTTTACCTCTCACATATTGAGATTTGCATGCCATTATGAATGACATTGGAATGGATTATAAAACTATATATGCATGTCCTAATGATCATATTATATATTATGGAAAACATGCTTCGAAAATAGAATCCCCGAATGTCTTATCAATATATATTGAGCCGATCAAGTAACAAAAATGGTGCCTTGAAAGGTTCTTCGTCATATTCCCATAATTCCATGTTTGCAACGATTGTTTAGATGTGAAAGCATAGCACAATTTATGGATTACCATGCATGTAACATAAGTGGATATGGTGTTCTTCGAATACCTTTCGCTGGTTATGCATTTAGGGAAATTGAGGAAACATGGGCAGATTTCAAATATGAACCTTGTAATTTTAGGCTTTCATTGGCAGCTGATGGTGTTAATCCATTCAAAGAGCTCAGGTCTATTTACTCAGTGTGGCCTATTTGTTTTTATCAACAATAACATTCCTCCTTGGATGTCAATAAAGAGGGAGTACATAATGTTGACGATGATTGTTCCAGGTATTTGTTTACATTAATTTTTTGAATCTAACATTTTCATTTGTTTCATTTTTTTCATAATATCTTTTGTTTATTTATTTAATTATATATACATATCATGGTTATAGTAATTATGTGTAATTTAAAACAATTAGGTAAGTACTAGGTTAAATATATGAATGTATATATCGAGCCTCTTATTGACGAGCTACTAAATTTATGGGTTGACATCACTATGTATGACATTTGTAAACCAATTGGGGAGAAGAAATTTAAATTTCGTGGAATACTTTTATGGACAATTCATGAAGCCCGGGACTAACACATTTTTGTGGTATATAGCATTTTGTTTCTCTTTAATACTATATAAGTTTTTAAAGATGCCATGCTGCATGTTTAATTTTTAAATAATCTCATCATATAATTGACATTAATCCATTTGTTGCAGGTCTTCAAACAAAGGGTAAATTTGCATGTCTAGATTGTGGTCCTAAGATGAAGTATAATTATTCAAAAAGTTTAGGAAATTTGGTGTTTGATGAGTATAGGCACCTCCTCCCTAAGAACCATAGGTATCGTACTACTGAAAAACATATTTTCAATGGGAAAGAAGAGACTGGTTTAAAACCACGAAGAATGACACCTCACCTATGGAGGTTGGAATATAATAGAAATCGTTAAGGTACGCAATTTATTTATGTATCGTATATCATGTAATGTTTTGAATTTTTATTTTAATCACTGAATTTATTTTACCGTATTTGATAATTAGTTTTGTGATTTATTTTATGCTTCATGAAGGCCGCCATCATGAAGGTATTAATAATGGGCTTCTACGAGGAATGAAATGTTATCCCACTCAATTCATGAGGTTTCCCTACTATGAGGATCTAAAATAATCTCATTTGTTTGATACAATGCATATCAGGACGAATGTGACATAAATGTTATGGAGAATCATAGATGGTAGGAGGGATAACGAAAAAATTGTCAAAATTTGTACTGACATTTAGGAAGCCAATCATGCAATGAAAATTGTGATCTAATCAAATATATATGGACTAGAATGAAATAAAATTTCATGGTTATTAACAGAGAAACAAAGTAATGATCTAAAAGAGGTGATTCAAAGAATTAAATTTCCCACGGGTTTTGCTTCAAACATAAATAATATCTTAATGAAGAAAGGTGAATTTGGTGGGGGTAAAAACACATTATTGACATACCTTCATTAAAGTAATAATTTTGGTATACATATTTGTATATATTGTTCATACACATCTTTTTATTTTTTTATATTTTTTGTCTACTTTGGTCGAAACAAATAACGATTCATTTTTTTTTGTTACAGTATGTTCTACCGCTATATCTCCCAAATGACTTTGACAACAACGTCAAACAAGTTATATATGATCTTGGAGAACACATGAGGTAAGTAGTTGTGATTTATATGCAAAATGTTCTTTCAATTTGTTGTTGTACTTAATGCCATGTGTTTTACTTGTAATGTATATTGTGTTATGTTGAAACATGTTATTTTCTTGTGTCATGATCTCATGTAGATGGTTTTCATTAAAAGAAATCCATGAAGATTATATAAAGTATTGGAAGAAAGAAATTCCTCGTCTAATGTGTGAAATGCGAAAGTATAAATTTTCAATGCACACAAACACTACCTCATACACCAAGTTGAGGAGATTGAAATTTGTGGACCTCTTCACACAAGGTCAATGTGGATGGTGGAGAGGCACTTGAAATCATTGCAGGCATTGGTTAGATAAAGAGAATGTCTTGAGGGGTCTATGGTGGAGGGATATATGGTATATCAATCCATGGTGTATATGTTGGAGGATTGGTTGTTGTCATTGATGTCAACCCTAGTCATGGGTTTTGGACCGCAAGATTGATGAAGGTATTTGAACATGAAGGAAAATGCACATGCAAATACAACACCCATGGATGGATAGTACACATAACATTGTTTCTAGTGGTATGTGGAACGTCACGTGGATCCTCATGGTTGAGGATAAATGAATTTTTAAATATGAAAAAGTGAATTGAAGAAGGAAGTACATGTAGGCCCTGAAGATAATTAAAGAAAATAATTACAAAATAAGAAAGTTTCAGGTCGACCCTAATGTTAAAATGAAGTGACATAAATGGTATAAATAAATGTCATTATACATTCATTTGATACACAAGTCAAATTTAAGAGGAAATCAAAAGTAAAGAAGGCCGAATTTCAAGGGAGGATGAAGTCTTTTGGTGATGTCTTCTAAGGTATGTTATTTTCAAGTCATCTTACCATTTTCGCTATAATGTTTTTTCTAGAATGATTCAGATGGTGAAATTGCTATGGTATTGAGAAGACATATTAAGGTACTTGTGGTAAAAGTTTCATCTCTTCATTCACAACAATTATGGAGATACACTCTGTGGAAGATAGGGTTTTTGACTAGTCCTAAAGCTAATCAATAAACATGTGTTCCGGGTAAAACAGTCATAAATTATTCATAGAGAATCCAAATGAAGTGGGACAAATTGAATTGGCAATAGTAGGGAATTTAGTTTCTTGTGTGAGAGTTTCAGAATCTTATGTTAAATATTGAGCGTGGGGCATTCTGTACAAGTTCGGTCTCCTGAATAAACCATAATTGAACAAGGTCTACCATTCTCTCTATAACTTCTTTTTGGGGAGGATTCAAGAAGTGAAACTTGGAGAAGTTTAAGAGAATAAATTGAGTAATATTATCTACAGGATCAGAGTATTCCAAGAATTGAATAATTTCATAAATTGAAGAGGTCTCAAGAAGCATTATTAGGTTCTATGTGATGGTTGGTTGATGGTGATGATTTAATGTAAAGTTTTATTATCTCTCATATATTATTGGGTGGAAGGAAGGGGAAAGGATGGAGAGTTCAAATATCTCTTGATATTATAGGATTGTATCTTCCTCTTGGAGGTTTATACATCCCTTTACATTTGGAAGATGTAGCTACCTTTGGAAGTCATTACTTCCCTTGAACAATAACTATTGATTATTTCTCATATATTGTGCATGGTGTATTGTGGTGTATTGGTGTAACTCTTATACTATTGTTCATTTATCGTTGAATATAATTGAATGGTTTAATTATAAGTTGAAAAAGGTTTTAAATTGTACTTGATACTGATTCACCTCCCTCTTAGTATCAACAATTGGTTTCAGAGCGGGTTACCTTCAACACATTTCAGCCACTGGAAGGAAGATCCTAAGAAGAAATGGAAGACAAAATTCCAAATGGGATTCCACCATTTGATGGAATCAATTTTGAATACTGGAGTAATAGAATGGAAACTTACTTGAAATCTCTTTGGGAAGATGTTGGGTTCTCAGTTGCTTAAGGATACAATGCTTTGAAGAAACCAAAGACCACAACTTAGAAGGAAGCAAAAAGGAACAATAAATTGGAAATAGATACCATCCTGGATGGATTGATAGATTCCGATAAATCCAAGGTTGGATCATGTGCATCATCAAAAGAGATTTGGGGCAAGCTACAAGACCTTTATGCAAGAGAAGAAGTAGTAGTAGAAGAAGAAGTTAAAGCAAATTACAACATCTCAGATTTCAAAGAAGCAAATAGAGGTCAGTTATTTTGCTTTAATTGTGAAGGAGTGGGACATGTTGAATTTGAATGTACTCATACAAGGGTTGAAAGAGATGAAACTGAAGAATAAAAGTCCAATGAAGAAGAAGAAAATCGTGAAGAAGAAATTATTCAACAAGAAGATGAGAATCTTAAAAAATTGAAGCATGTTGAGATTGAAAATAGCAAGCTCAAAGATACACATAGAAAACTAAGAAGTGAATTGGGTGGTTGTGAAAATATAGTTGCAAGATTGAATAAACAATTAGAATACTTTGAGAAACTAAGAGAAGAAAACATTTCCTTGAAATCTCTACTCGAAGAAGAAAGAAGAATAGGAAAAGTAAGGAATGTCCAAATGATGAAGAAAGAAGAAGATTGTGAGAAACTTGAACAAGAAGTTGTCTCATTGAGGAAGAGATTAAGAAAATCTCAAGTGAAAAAAGACTTAACACATCTTGGATGGATGGGTGAAAATTCATAAAAATAAGATGCAAATACCAACAACAAGGTTGAAGAAAGATCTACACAGACAGTTGACGAGAAGTGGACCAGGATACGAGAAAGAAGGAATGATTACAAAATAGATGAATATCCAAGAAGACCTTCTACCTTCAAGAATAAAAGAAGATTCAATCAGTATGAAGGAAACTACAGAAGAGTAGATCATGAACCCATATGGACTACATCACAAAGAAAGCCACTTCAAGGTATCAAAAGTTTCTTTCTTGGTCATTGTTATACTTACAAAATTTTTGGACATAAGACAATTAATTGTGGAATCAATGAAAGGAACAAATACGCAAAGAACATGAATGGTGTAAATAGAATATATGGAAATAATCGTGGATTTGTCAACATAAGTTATAGTTCATTTTCCCCATTGATGGACAAAAATATTGTATGCTACAAATGTAATTATCTTGGTCACAAAGCACGAGATTGCAAATATATGAATGAATATTTCTCTATTCCAACCACAGTATGGAGAAGGAAAGACATCCCCAAAAATGAATATTGTCAAATATAATTAACCACTGAAGAATGTAAAGAAGAAGATGAATGGTACATAGACAGTGGATGTTCTTCACACATGACCAGGGATCAAGACAAATTCATCATCTTGAAGAGAAAGGGTGGCAATGTTTCATTTGGTGATGACTCATCTGCCAAAATACTTGGAGAAGGTGTAGTAGAACTTGGAAGAAAAAAGTTAAAGAAAATAATGTCCTATTGGTTGAAGACTTGAAGCATAATATACTCAGTGTTACTAAAATGTGTGATCAAGGATACACTCTTACATTTGACTCCCGAAAATGTAAAATCAGAGAAAATAACTCAGGAATATTGGTTGCAACTGCAAAAAGAATACCGAACAACATATACATCTTAGAAATGAACAAGCGAGAAAATACATAAGTCACACAAAATGATTCCAAAGAAGAAAAAGTCCCAAAGAACAAAAATAAGGATGAAGTATTATTGAGTGCCACATGTTCAGGGGGAGCAACCCCAAAGAAGAAGGTTACCTTTTTCCATTAAACTCAGGGGGAGAAGCCCTAGCCTTTTCCATTGATGTCAAAGGGGGAGATAAATTGGGATCGTGATGATAGGGGGAGCATGAGTTTTTCCATCAATGGCAAAGGGGGATATTGTTGGAAGATTGGTTGTTGTCATTAATGTCAACCCTAGTCATGGGTTTTGGACCAAAAGATTGATGAAGGTATTTGGACATGAAGGAAAATGAACATGAAAATACAACACCCATGGATAGATTGTATACATCACGTTGATTCTAGTGGTATGTGTCACATCACATGGATCCTCATGGTTGAGGAGAAATGAATTTTTGAATATGACAAAATGAATTGAAGAAGGAAGTACATGTAGGCCCTGAAGATAATTAAATAAAAGAATTACAAAATAAGAAAGTGTCAGGTTGGCCCTAATGTTAAAAGGAAGTGACATAAATGGTATAAATAAATATTATTTTACATTCATTTGATACATAAGTCGAATTTCAGAGGAAATCGGAAGTAAAGAAGGCCGGATTCCAAGGGAGGATGAAGTTTTTTGGTGATTTGTTCTAAGGTATGTTATTTTCAAGTCATGTTACTATTTTCGCTATAACTTTTTTTATAGAATGATTCAGATGGTGAAATTGCTATGGTTTTGAGAAGACATATCAAGGTACCTGTGATAAATTTTTCATCTCTTAACTCACTATAATTATGGAGATACACTCTGTGGAAGATAGGGTTTTTGACCTGTCCTGAACCTAGTCAATAAACATGTGTTCTGGGTAAAACAATCATAAATTATTCATAAAGAATCCAAATGAATTTGGACAAATTGCATTGGAAATAGAACGAACTATAGTTTCTTGTGCGCGATTTTTGGAATATGATGTTAAATATTTAGCATGGGGCATTCTGTACAAGTTCGGTCTCCTAAATAAACCAGAATTGAATAAGGTCTACCATTCTCTCTATAACTTTTTTTTGGGGAGGATTCAAGGAGTGAAACTTGGAGAAGTTTCATAGAAAAAATTGAGTAACATTATCTACAGGATCAGAGTATTCCAAGAATTGAATAATTGCAGAAATTGAAGAAATCTCAGGAAGCATTATCAGTTTCTATGTGATGATTGGTTGATGGTGATGATTTAATGTAAAGTTTTATTATCTCTTATATATTATTGGGTGGAAGGAAGGGGAAAGGATGGAGAGTTCAAATATCTCTTGATATTGGAGGATTGTATCTTCCTCTTGGAGGTTTATACCTCCTTTTACATTTGGAAGCAGTAGCTACCTTTGGAAGTCATTACTTCCCTTGAACAATAACTATTGATTATTTCTCATATATTATGCATGGTGTATTATGATGTATTGGTGTAACTCTTATACTATTGTTCATTGCTCATTGGATATAATTGAATGATTTAAGTATAAGTTGAAAAAGGTTTTAAATTGTACCTGATACTGATTCACCCCCCTCTAAGTATCAACAATATATTAGTCAGTATCTTCCTAAATTAGCAGCGCCAACTATGCATGCAGTGGATCTCATTTGGGATGTGAAATCCATCAAAAAATTTGAAGATCAGGAGCACTTGTTGGGGAAAGGTAGAATGAAAAAAATGAGAGGTAATATATTAATAATTGTGGAGATTTATATTAATAATACATATAAAGTTTCAATTTTTGTGTATATGATCATACTCATTAATATATTAATATTTGTTTTTTCCTAAATTATTAATATTTATAACCATGGACACTATAACTAATATTTAATATTGGTGATTTATGATTTTTTGATTCCGTTTCTCAAGAGTGGGATGCACTGCATTTATACATTGAAAACAATCTTGATTGGATGAATGTATACATTGAAAGATGTAAACAACATCATGGATGTAGGTTATCATTGAAATGCATGTCTGAATTGGTTAGAGAAGCTCATCGTAATGAAGATGCCAATGTTACAGAAAGAGAAATTGATTTAGCATATGGTTTGAAATATGGATAGGCAAACAAATTCACCCATTTTTTAAAATTATTTTATATTATATTAATGTGACTACATATGTGTTGTATTTTTCAGATACTTTCCAAGTTATATAAATATATATGTTAATTTATTAATTGACAATGCATCTTTTACATATCTGGCATATTGCAGTTGAAATACCAAAAGGCTATGTGATGCAATGGTTGTAAATTTCACATCAATCAGTTGGACGAAACCGGGAAATTCTTTTATAGTGGGATAACTACAGTATTCTAGGTCAGTAATGTTTCCTCTAGGAGTGACAGACATCCCTGAGAATATGAAAATAGATACCATGGGTATTTAAATGATATACTTGAGTGTGAATTTAATTCCTTCAAATTAGTTTTGTTCGATGTCAAATGGTATAGGTTATGAATGCATGAACACGATGAGGAAAGAACTATTATTCAACATGCCAATGGATTTCCAATGATTAAAACAATGGTGTTTGAAAGAGAACATGATCGATATGTTTTTCCGAGCCAATGTGAACAGGTCTTTTACTCAAATGTTCTAGGTGAGAGGGATTGGTCAGTTGTTGTTAGATATGATCCAAGATGAAGGCCGGTTAAGTATACTCATTTACAGGAAGAAGATGATATGGAAGATCAAGAAGATGATTTACTAGATCAGACAGAGATGAAAGATCATGCATGGTCGATAGACGAAGAAGACGAAGAATATCATGATCCAGGCATAAGAGAGAATATTGCAATTATTGATGATGATGTCGATGAAAATATGCTCGAAAATGACATTGATGATGATGATGATGATGATATCATCAATCCTTTCAACACCGTTTCTGAAACGGATGATGATACAGATGTCGAGTTTGATGAAGAAGATCAAGATACAAAATAAGGATGATTACACATATATTGATTTGGATTAAGTACGTGACTACATATTTTAATTTGTATGAATTATTCTCTTAAAATAATTTACTTATAATGTCATGGGTTAATTACATGTTTTTAAGTTATATGTGAAGTTGTTATATCCTATGTTACATGTTGTTTAATTATTATGTGAAACCTAAAAATAGTTGCCAATATACTAAGTATGTGGTAAACTAAAAATATCATTTACAAGCACATAATTTCATTTACTTTCATTAATTTTTGTTTTAGTAGTTTCTATGCATGAATCTTACTAGGACGTTGCTTTTGATTATTTTCTGTTTTATAGATTGGGTATTGGGGATCAATTGAGAGTGATGTGAGTGGGAGGGGAGGGGCCATTGTTACAGGTATGAAATAACTGA
>JZKD02S1942231.1:361362-379249 GCA_000966675.3 Picea glauca
ATCTTCACATAGACTGAAAATAGTCTTTTGGAGGTCCAAAAGCTTCCCAATGGGGAGGTGTGATCAGGGGATCAAATTTTGCTCAAAAATTCAAAGTGCTTAGAATCGCTTCAAATTGGACAAGAGCGTAGGTATCATCGTTGCGAACCCAATGCAACTCGTTTCATCTCAAACGGACGTTGGGAGAGAGAGATATCATGATCTGTTTGAATCGTCAAACAGGTAAAAAAAAGGATGCTGACTGTGCAGTCCATACAGGCTGACGTGGCAGGGTCGTACGATGATGTGGCAAAGACCATACGATCGTATGCTGATGTGGCATGTGATGATGTGGTAGTTTTTGATTGGCAGATGTGGTCAAATTATGATGTGACATGTGGCATCATTTTTTGGTCAATGGTATGGTGCCACGTGGCCCAGTCATGGGCTGCCACATGGCACCCCGGTATTGGCTATTGGTTATTGTTTTAAAATTGTATGGGGTCCATGGGGGTCGAACCCTGGACCTCCCCTTTGGCTCCACGCTTTGGTAGAGTGTGGGCTACCACTAGCCCACACGTTGTTAATTATAAACTATATGTAATACAAATTATTTCAATTCATTTTATGCTATGGTCGGCGCGGGGGTCCGGGCTGGGGCTTAGCCCCAGCCCCCGGTCACATTTACATTAAATTCGACCATACCCTCTGGTAAATGGCGCGTGCGGGGTTTTTAAAATATGTAGCTCGTGGTTTCTTGTGTTACACCATGTGACTTCACCCTTAGCACGGGAGTTGGAAAACAGAGCCCTTTTTAAAATGCACGAGGTCATATGACCCTCATGTGCTCGAGAGCTAGGCGGTCAGGGGCTGGCGCGCCCATAACCATCCTATAGTTCGCACTTCTTACACGGTTGTGTTCGGTGCCAGGTTTTTACGCTTTAAATAGCGTGTGTGCTAGGTTGCATGAACAAGGGTGCATTTTTTAGACGTAGAGACAACAAGCTTGAAGGGGAGACTTCAAAGAAGCCTAACTTCTTCATTTTTTGGCCAAACGAGGTGCCGAAAAAGCCCAGCTAGGGGTTTTTGGACGCTCTAAAGCCATTGGAGCAGTCTTTTGGTCAATTTGAGCATTGTAAAGCATGTTTTTTAGCACTTTGAGCAATTAATGATAATGATCCATTGGAAGCTGGACCAGGAGATGTAGCCCAAGAGAGGGGTGAACTCCTTTATCATTTGCTATGTTTATGTGCTTATGTTCATTGATTATGCTGCTATTTATTTGTGTCTTAAATGCATAAATCCTATTAATGATGTGTTGCAAAGTTGATCCATTTTATTTTAACACATAAACTTTACTTGCAAATATTTTCAAGATTTCAAGTCTTCTTCATTTTTAGATCATCGGCCCATGGGGTTTACCCATGATTAGGCCTTATTGTAAGGGATTGTAAAAGTATAAATAAGTAAGAATGTATTATAGAAAAGAATCTTTTTGAGTAGTTTTGTGGATCTAAGTGAAAGTAGATTGAACGACTTTGTGACAAGGGAAGTATGTGAGTAAGGCTTTGTGCTTGATAGAGAATTGGATTTGTTCCTAGACCTAGTTTTGGAAGGAGGATCTGGTGATTAGTGCATAGATCTCATGTCCTATGTGAAGCTTGGCTCTGTGGCTTAGTGCACAGGAGAGGATGAATATCATATTCAAAAGAATAATGAAGAAGATGAATCAGTTGGTGGACGTAGCCCCACATTGGGGTGAACCATGTATATCTTGTGTCTTTGGTTTTCTTTGTGCTATGTTGTTTATGTTATGAATCTGTTGCTTTGATTATTATGTGTGATAGATAGATCTATTTTTTCTTAGTTCTTTACTTAAGGATGAATGGATGATTGATCTAACTTATGATGCTAAGTGCTAAATGGTTGAAGTTCTTAATCTTTATTGTTACTACGTCGATCTATCTTTAGGGTACATTCAGCGATGTTACTAATATTAGAAAACTAATGCATGTTATCTTCTAAAGTGTTAATAGAATACCCTATGTAGTGTTATTATCACTTATATGTGTCCCATATCAGTTATATGCACCTGTTTCCTGTAACCCCCCCTGCTTCTACCTCGGGTGAGACTTCGCCTGCTTCACATGTGTTTCCAAAAAGGCCGATAGTTAGGATTTTGTCGGTGCATTGTTGAGTGTTGAACCCTAGGTCTGCCCCTGTGCCAACAAGGGTTTTTGGACTCAAATTTGACTGACACTCCCACTCGTTTCCATCATCATTTCATCATGTAAACCATAAACCCTATTTTTATTTCAAAGTACACAAATTGGTTGACACAAGTTTTAATTTTACATCAACATTTCTTCATTTTTCTTCCAGGTTCTACATTAATGTATATACAATGTATGTGTGTCATAGTTTTGATGAAAAATCCCTCTTCTTTTTCTTATTGTTTAATCAACACCATAAAAATATTCCCTTGTAGTACTAGATGCGGGGACGTGTGTACTGTCGAACGAATTTTAAAAGGAACAATGAACATACATTGTACTAGGACTATACATGGGCAATAATGAACTATGAATGGGGCCAATGTTGATTTTTTTTCAAGATGTTTCTGTATGCACTGGAATTTCACATGTATATATTATTCACATGCCTCAACGATATGGGAGGGTTTATGGACTCAATTTTGACTCAAACACCCACTCTTTTCCATCATCAATTCATCATGTAAACCATAAACCCTATTTTTTTTTCAAAATACACAAATTGGTTGACACAATTTTTAAGTTTGCATTAGCCTTTCTTCATTTTTCTTCCAGGTTCTACATTAATGTATATACAATGTATGTGTGTCATAGTTGTGATGAAAAAACCCTCTTTTTCTTTGATTTCTTAATCAACACCATAAAAATATTCCCTTGCAGTACTAGACGCGGGGACGTGTGTACTGTTGAACAGATTTTAAAAGGAACAACTAACATAAATTGTACCAGGACTAGACATGGGAAATAGTGACCCGTGAATGGGGCCAACATTGAAATTTTTTCAAACTGGTTTTGTATGCACTGAAATTTCACATGGATAGACTATTCACATGCCTTAACGACATGGGAGGGTTTCTGGACTCAAATTTGATTCACACACCCACTTGTTCAAATATTAAAATCCATTATCTCATATTAAAGCACTTACTAATGCAATGCAATAAAGTGGAATAATGTGACACTTGCCAATGTAATAAAGTTCTATCAAGAAGAATTGCAAGGTGATGTCTCTGAAAGACAATTTCATGGAAATAATAATGAGGACAAATGGTCATGTGGAAGGGAACTCTAAATGTAAACCTTCTAGTTATGAGAAGCAATTATGATAATTCAATATATTTGTTATAGATTAGAATAAATGTTCTAGTAGATATGTTAATGATTCCTAATTTCATATTTGTATTTGACTCAAGGCACTAGCTTGCAAAGTATCAAATTTTAATTTCAAGTTGATAAACCAAACATGAAATGAATCCTAATTAAAACCATCAAGTGTTGGAATTTGTCATTTAAGTGTAGTGTCATGTAGCTATCTTTTAAAACATAGAGAGAGTAGTCTCTATAGAAGTAGAGGAATATGATATTGGATTCTCTTCTAGGCTGATGTTGATATTTAATGTCAAACCCCTTTATTATCATCTGCTCCTATATTTGTACCCATCAACCCTTAGGAAGGATAATTAATAGTCCAAGAATAATTAGTTACACATAATGTAATTGTTTTCCTTCGTGGAGTCATCAATAGGGTGTTTATAATGTCTATCCTTGTAGTTTCCCCCCTCATCCAGAAAGATAATCAATAAATAAGGTTCAATTACAAGAGATTGTAACTGCAAGAGCCTGGGTGGAGTCATCATGGCATTGTCATGCCTACAATATTTGTGAGATTTTAGTGTTCCCAATGAATGGATGCGTTGTTGTTGACATGGAATGGCACAAAACATGCACCTTATTAATTTTCTTCATTCACTTGATGTGGTCCTGGTCATTCCTATCCTTGAATTGAAAGTTACCCCTAGTCTTAGGCATGACCCTTCATGAGACTTGTCACCAAATGATTAGATCACAAATTTGGAGGCATATGGGTATTGAGATGAGGGTTTATAACCTTATAGTAACAAGAGCCATTAATTGAACTTTGAATATATTGAAAGGTGCATGCAATTGAAAATACTAACAACCCAAAACTAAAAGGGATCAATACACAAAATTCCAATGAGAGGTGATCTGGTGGTGTGTAGGAAGAGTCCTATCACCTTAAAACTGATCACTCTCCTTCAACTATCCACATATATGTATAATTATAAATCCTCATCCATCCTTGAGTCCAATGACCCCATGATTCTAGCGTGGCCATGCTTGATTTGGAAGTTTACACATTTCAAATTCCTCCAAGTGTCCAATCCCACTTCTTTGGATCCTATCGAGATTTCAATGAATTACAAGCTATAAGGCATATGGGTTATTTAAGGGACTTAACACCTACATGGATGTGAGTCATATGATCTCTCTAGATAAGACAATATTCATAGTCATGTGGTTTGACAAACCAAAATGTAGGCCTGAATTTGCATGATGTCAATCAAGTGGAGTTACTCAACAAAGATTCATCTCTCAAGACAATGCTATCATTTAATCATCATCGTCTCTAATGATTGTTGTTAATCCTTTTAGAGGGAAATCCTTTGGTGGATGGATATTGGCCTTGAATCCCTTCCATCAATGCATCAATTATGCCAATGAACTCCTTGATAGCTCTGTAAGGGATTTGATTACATGCCCTAACCTTAAGCAAAAATACGCACCAGCTAATGTTGGCAAGGTTAATGTGGACCAAATATGAACCTTTATCTAGATAAAATGTAAAGACAACCAATCACGTGTTTCTCCACAAAAATTTCACTTGTCAAATACATGTTGTTGTAAATACCTTGTGTTTTAGTGGATAATAGGAAAGAGAGTTGTTGGAATAAGCTTGGAATGAATGGTTTAGAAATAGAGGAACCCCAAAACACTTGATTCCCCTTCCCCTGCACATCCTATGGGGTATTATATGGATCACAATGAATGATATAATATTCAAGGACATTCAAACCTCAACTTCTAATATAGTATATAGTTTTAATGATCCCTTCACTCCACTGGTTGGTCACAAGAAGCAAAATCCTCAGTAGATGGTTCCATGGTTGGCAGTGGATTACATAACGCCATATGGTTTCTATAAGGGTGCCAATGGGATATCAACAAATTAAAAAAATGCATTGATTGATAGAGTGAAGAACCAATAGAAACAATACTTTCCTCCTCCTCCTCATCATCATCATCGTCATCGTCACCATCATCATCAAAATCATCATCATCATCATCATTGTTGTCATCGTCGTCATCTTCCCTTAATTCATTTTGACCACAAACACTATAACCTCTAACCACTATTATCCTAAGCATAGTGAATATGACATTAACTCATTACACATCCTCCTCATCATTTTCATTTTCGTCATGATCATGATCCTCGTCATCATCGACGTCGTCCTCCTCCTCCTCCTCATCATATAATATAATATTTAATTATATAATATGTAATATATCATGTTTATACAATATATATATATATATATATATATATATATATATATATATATATTTATGCATATTATATATATATAACATAGCATAACCCAAAATAATAAATAAACAAATAGAAATATAACAAATATAAATTATATAAGATATATTAACATATCCCAAATAAAAATAAAAGACAACAAAAACAAAACAGAGTATTGATATTATTGTGTGCACGACTTGCAAGGGAAAGGCGATCACTACGCATGAATCTAAGGGCACAAAGAATATAGACTGCGAGGGTGAGTAGATAGACTGCGAGGGCATGAAGGGGAGATAGACTATTGTAACACCCTGTTTCCCCCAATTTGTAATTAATCATAAAATAGGAATTACCATGCTAATGCATGAGGACAATGTAAATGTACTATTGTTTGAGCTGTCGATAACTGACTGTGGGGGTGAAGCCTTGAAAGTAATGGCCATGATATCACTGGAGGAGGAATGTGAAAACTATAAGAGAGGGTTCATTATGACAAATAACCCCAAATTTCCCTTGATGAGGATGACAACCTCCTTCGGATCCCAAGGAGAGGAATCAGTTAATGAAGAAAGGACCGGTGGTTGAATTACCAACCACCCCCATGAATGGAAACATGGGCTGTCAGCCCGAAGTACCACAAGGACCTGCATACCTGAGCTTCCTTATGAGATAAGAAATAGGATAGGTTGGCAAAACCTTCCAAGGTAAGAGGGATACACCCGGGAGAGGAGACACCAGACAAAAAGAGTGTAAGCTCGCAAGGGAAATGTACAGAGCTCTCCAGTGATTCACGAACTGAAGGCCGCGAGGTTGATGCCAAGGAGCATCTGAGAAACCTCACCGAGGCCATAACCAAGAGAGAAAGCTCTGAGTTATAGAGAACAATACCCAAACAGAAGCGGAAACAGAGGAAGAACCCTCAAGAAGTGTGAGAATTCCCTGGTGATATCATGGCTTGGCACGAGGATGGCCAGAGTGATAAGAATGAATGCCTTTGTTCCTATGGTCGGGTGGAAGAATGAACACCCACAGTCAGTTGGTTGGCGGCAGCCTGTAATAGATAAGCGAATTCCTACCTTGTGTAATTTAGCTGTAACTATGTATGAATTGGTTATACTGTGTATGTTTCAGGAATTGTACATATTTCTTAATGGATATACTGTATCCCCCTTACTTATTCTTGATTGTATAACTAGGCCAGTAAGAAATTATATGGTTAGGAGATGATTTTATACTCGTAAATGCTTTTGTCCTGTGGAGGCATAAACCAGAGTCATGAACTGTGTGTTCGTTGACCCCGGGCACAGTTTCATGTACGTATGCCAACCCTCCTAATTGTTTAGAGTCCCTTGGAGGATGAAGTTTGTTAAGATTAGGAGAGGTAGTGAAGATCGATACAGGCTCTCTGCGAGGCAAACCGAACCCATAACTCCTTAAGTCCTAGACAATATCAGGAAGGATCTCACCATCATCTGCAAGAATCCTGCATGGAGTATAGAGGTCGAGAAACCCTTTGGACGTTTTAGAGTGTATGAAAGCTCAGTAGTAATAGGGACCGTTGATCATCCCAAAAATATCACAACTGTTGATTATGGCTAAAGGTCGCAACCATCCATCGGAGGCACATGTGGCTGTCATTTGGTGTTTTGGCATCCGGGAAACTAGAGGGCAAGACCCCTTGTCTTCGCAAGTCACGAAATCCTAGTATACAAAACCCAGATGCGCTCTGTGGATGAGCCGGTTTAGTGTGAATAAATTTCGGCATTTCGGCATCCGGGAAACCAGAGGGTAGGACCCCTCATCTTCGCAAGTCACGAAATCTCGGTATATGAAACCCCGATGAACTCTGTGGATGAACTAGTTTAGTGGGAATAACGTTTGACGTTTTGGCATCCGGGAAACCAGAGGGCAAGACCCCTCATCTTCACAAGTCATGAAATCCCAGTATACGAAACCCCGATGCACTATGTGGATGAGCTGGTTTAGTGTGAATAAGTTTCGGCGTTTTGACATTTGGGAAACCAAAGGGTAAGACCCCTCATCTTCGCAAGTCGTGAAATCCCGGTATACAAAACCCATATGTGCAATTAAGACTAAGTGTCTTTCAACACCCTTAAGATCAAGAGGGATAGTGACCGTCAAATCCAGATCAACGAGGGTCATTGATCTCATACACAAATTCCCATATCGGAGTTTTGGGAATGGAGTGACCAGTGGTTTGGGTCGCTACATTTCGAACTCCCAGTTACCGAAATCCTGATACAGCCAGGACCATCGGATTAGGGGGAGATTCACAACCATTGATCTCATCGAAGGTAAGATTTCGGGTTTCGGGGTTTTAAGAGTCGAAAGACTTGACTCTCTTGCATCGCTAAGCCGCCAAGTGTGAAAGGCGCTTCTTGGATTGGCATGTGGTCATAACCAATGATCAAATGGAGGTGGATAAGGGAAGAGCTAGCCTGCACTAGGCCCCCATAGAAATTCGAGGATTCTGTCACTCGAAGAAAATACACAAATTTTATTTTTGTTGTAGTGGGTATGTGTCAAATTGGTATCAGAGCATGGTTACAACACTTGGCCTGCTTGGGCTCATGTACGAGTCACGTAAGGAGATATTGTTATTTGCATTTTCTCTTTAAGGAGAAGGACTATAGAATGAAATTGTAATTTGGGAATTTCTACAGAATTCCAACAAAGGAATTATATTGCTCCTTTGTCAAAATGATAAATACTCTTATAGGAGCAGGGATGCACTGATCAATATTACTGATAAGACCTAAGTGTGAATAACAGAGGTGGAATAAATTGTTCTATGAAGCTGCATGAGCCAGAAAAGGGACATGAATTGAGTTGTTCTGCTATAGTGTGACGACAGCTACCTACTAAAGTAGGTAGAGTCTCTTGCAATTGATATGGATGGTTAGGTAAGAATTGGATCCTCATGAAGAACTCCTTCATGATTTAGGAAATATGATAAGGACTAGTAGGATCCTTAGAAGGTTATAATTACTATATTATTAAAAGAATAAACCTTGAGCATATAACTCCTCACGATTGATAGGACTGATGAAAATATGTAGGGTCAGATTATTTGACCTATAATGGTTAGAATCGACAACAAGGATAATCTGTTTAAACAAGATTAAGAGAAGTCCTTTGGGACTGTTTCTAATTCCCAAGAGTGACCCTTTTTGGTTGTTCCCATAAAGAGAGGGTAACCTCTGTATGAGTTATGACTATGAGATTAGTCATGTAAGTAACTTAAAAACTCAGAAAAGATAGCGGGGAAATTTCGTATGCTAAGTGTGCATATAGAGCACAAGGAGTGCATATAGAAACAAGATTGTGTTAAAGTTTGAAATCTCTGGAGGTTGAACACAAAGGTTGATTCTAGAAGAGTTGATGCCAAGTTCGTGGCTAGAATTCATTGAAAATCTAAACGAACAGTGGAATTCTTGGAGGGAGGAATACCGAAATTCCTTGAACTGTTAGATCTAGTAGATCAGCGGAGAAGATAAGGATGATAACCTCTCATCACTCATAGACTCAGGAGGAATAGTATCCATTAGATTGGAATCAACGAGAGTCATTGATCTATAGCTTTGAGGTTTCATCTATTGGGAAAATAGAAGCGAAGACTTTCCCAAAGTCGCGCAAGGTAAATCATCGATTCAATCAAGGCCATTGGTTAGCAGATGACCTGAACCATAGATCCGATGTAATTAGATCTTCGGGAGTTAGAGGTTTATAAGTCAATGAGTAGAGTTTTGAGAAATCGCATGTCATGAAATATCAACATCCAACTTGAGCCGTTGGATTGAGACAGGCGGTGCATCGTTGATCTGACGCACACACACTTTGGGGATTCGAAATCAAGAGTTAGGAGGTGAAGAATCTGCCAGAATCCCGAAAGGTGGAAAGCCAAGATTTGATTAGGACCGTTGATTGGAAGAGAGATCTGGACCATGGGATCTAGGTTTCCAGACCCTCGTGGATCAGAAGTTTGGGAAACAGTGGAGCATTGTCTGCGGATTTGCCGAAATACGGGATCCTGACGCATGTATAGGAGTCGACCCCAGGTTCTGAGCAAAGGGTCATGTGAATAAAAGAGCCGAGAAAACCTTAGCCTCAGTCTTTCGGGTTTTCAAATTTCGAGGATTGAGGAACTAGAGTTCCTTGCAACAGGAATCCTAAAATCGCGAAATGCAAAGCGCCTTTTAGTTCAGATCATGGTCACCGCTGGTGGTCATGTGAGGAGAAGGCATGAACTAGTATGATGAATACTTAGCTATGTTCAATTGTACTTGAGTTCATGAGTTTAATGCATTGTGAAGCTTCATAATAGGAAGCCTGATATTAATATCGATAAGGTATGAATGATATTAAACGTGCAAGTAATGCACATCTATGATGTAAGAGTATAAGTATACTAGAGGCCCAATATGATTGCCCTGATTAGTGAAACATGAAGCAAGTATTGTTCTTATCTAGATTAAATGAATACTATGGAGGCATAGTTGACTCCATTCTGGGGAGTCATGCAAGTTTTTTTCGAAATAATAGCCTGAGGGGAATGTATTCCATTTCCTCAGGAAGTACCAATATAATTAGATGAAAGAGTAAATGAGCAAAGCTTCTCTCTTGTCATAATAAGAGACAAATGATTACGCCTTTGAGAATCACATGAGAAGGATTGTGAATGAATCTGAATTGACTGATCTTAACAGTAAAGATGGATGTGGGCTGTAAAATATACCAATGGAAACTGCACACAGGCTTATGATTATGACTATAGCTAAGTACATCGTGGATGTAAGTTAGCAAAAACCTAGAACATGTGCTGATGCATAATCTAGAATACATACCAGAAAGGTATGTCTATGTCCCTTAAAAAATGCTTATTAACAAGATGAAGCTAATTTGATCTTGAGGCCATCACAGATAGTGATGGATATGCAACTAGGAAGTTACATACTGAAGGAGTTCCCAGTGGAGGAACTGTATAAGGAATCTGTCAAAGGAACATAGTCACAACCCGAATAATTGTTGAAGGTAGGACAATGGGCTGCAAGGCCTGTCCATATATAAGAATCCTGGATTACATTTTGAAAGAATCATGTAATTAATAGAAGACTAACAACTAAATATTGACCATTCTGGTAATCCAATGGAAGTGTGTAGGATGCACATGTTCATGATTCATTAGGAGAAAAGAGTTTCTATTAAAGCATGATGTGGTATCCCAAAAAGGGTTAGGGTGAGGCCTAGCCAAGGCGGCTCAAGGAAAAGAGAAGGAATATCCCAACATGGAGTAGAATTGAAAACGTAGAGAAGAGACAATGAGGCCTTAGAGATAACTCAGTTGGGATGAAAAGTCCCAGGTGATGTAGAAAGAATTTGAAGAAGGGGAGAGCCCTCAATTCTTTCCCTGTTGTGCATTATGTTTTCTATGGGATGAGAAAGCTAGTACATTAATGGACAAAAATGTTTTGACACCATAGTGATGATGGTTGTAATACTATGAAAATGATTGAGAACTGTTGTGTTTCACTCATGAAAACATTAAGTATAGTGTGATGAAGTACATACGGATATGCTAGGACATGTCTGAAAATATTTTATTAATTTACATGCTATGGTACTTTCATTTTAATTTACATGACGACTAATGTGCCTATGGTGTATGTCATGTGTAGAAAAAAATAAGATTGGAACTGTTGAGAAAGACAGTTGCCAATAATGAGCAACCTCAAGCAGAGGGTGACCACGGGGAGGCTGCGGTCGAAAGATTGTTGACAGGACTGTGAAAATCCTGCTAAAGCACTGTTGATGAGGTAGAGATCAGAAAGAGAGTGCTAACAACCAAGAACCGGTATAGAGATATTCGTGCCTATGTGGCACAAGGTATGAAGGGATTTGGTAAGAACCCCTTCTAAAATATTTTATTGTCTTAGTGTTATGCATGAACTTTAAAAGGCAGTTATATGCCTTGGATACCCAAGTAAGGTATGATTTGGGAAGGAGAACCTGAATAATGGAGGTATGAACCTCTAGTAGTAAACACTATTTGTAACCATTGGGAGAATTCATGAACCGATATGTCATGAATGCATTGACTAATCAAGGAGTGCTTAAAAGCATTCATGTGAAACTTTGAGTTCTGGTATACCGATTTGGGGTCATGGTTGGCCTATAGCAGGAAGCATGGTCCTGTTGTAAGAATGAAAGAAAATGAATAAACCATATGAGGAAAAGGTTGGTTAAATTCCAACACCCCATTGCCAAGAACCGATCATAAAGTGTGACGAACTTGAAAAAAAAAAAAAGATAATGCAAGAATGCATTGGGTATGAATGTGGCCATGGATGTTGGCACAATTGTTAAAACCCTTTTGAAATATTGGATTACATTTTGAAAAGTTTGGTATGTTGAGATAAGACTAATAGTTTGTTTGGCTATGGGAAGAATGAATTGTAGGAAGCAAAGGGTTATGGATATGGCAGTGAGGTAAGCCCATAGGAAAGGTTGATTGACTGCTGAGCCAAACTGCGAGGAATGGTATTTTTTTTTGAGAAATTGAATTTGATTGTTAGTATGCACAATTCTGAAATTGTAGTGATGAAGTTGAAAAGGTGCGATAAAAATGTATGTGCATGAGAACTAACAATTTGATTAGCTGAGGAATGATTGGAGGAAGAAAGTGTCTTGGATATGGAAATGTTGTAAGCCCATAAGGAAGACCGATTTCCTGCTGAGATAAAATGTCATGGGAAAGAAAGTCCCATGCTTGTGAATCTAGTTTCGTATGGAACATATCTGAAAATAAAAGAAGAGATTGGAAAAATTTGTGGGTGACAGATTTGCAATAAAAATTCTGAAAGTTGGAATTTATAATGATGTCTCACGAATGTTGTATACCTGTGACACAGGTGAGGAGAAACGATTTGTCCAGAAGGAACAGATGAAGGCTGTCAAGGATGAATATGATAAAAAAAGGCTATTGTTGAGCCATGAAAAACCCCGTGATAAACCATGATCACCTGAAAATTATTGTGTTGAGGTAACACAAGCCAGAGGTACGCCTCGGTAGAGCAAGTCTGAGGGACAACTCGACTGTAAGACTCAATAGAGTCAATAAAATTTTCTTGTGTGAGAAAAACTTGGTAGGGAAAGATGGATCTCCCAAGGGATTGTATAATAGTGAAGGGGATGCCTGAGCCTGGGCCTGGAGGGTGAGTGACCACAAGGAAGAGGAGACCTTAAAAATTCTTGTAAACTATTGGGATCATGCACACAGTGGGTAGTTAACTGCGCGAAAAAACCTTGGAAAGGAAGATGAAATCATGATAGCTCTTGTGAACTATTGAATTGGAATCATGCACCCAATGGGTACGTCAAGGAATGCGATGAGCATAGATAACAAAACTACCATGTGGATACAACTACACAAACTGCACAGATAAGTATTGTGCTAAGATTATGAAAATTTCCTTTTGAATTTTGAACAACAGTAAGATGTTTTCGCACAAAATTGTGATTAATGCGCTTGTTGTCCAAGAATTATTGAAGGCAGATGACGGAGACTAATATCCTAAAAGAGGATCTGACCGAGGATGAAGGTCAAGAATTCTGAAGTGGCTGAATGAGAAAGGCATGACAGGTGTTTTTGAGAAAGAACATGGAGGACATTGTTCCTTTAAGGGGGAGGGAATTGTAACACCCTGTTTCCCCCAATTTGTAATTAATCATAAAATAGGAATTACCATGCTAATGCATGAGGACAATGTAAATGTATTATTTTTTGAGTTGCCAATAACTGACTGTGGGGGTGAAGCCTTGAAAGTAATGGCCATGATATCACTAGAGGAAGAATGTGAAAACTATAAGAGAGGGTTCATTATGACAAATAACCCCAAATTTCCCTTGATGAGGATGACAACCTCCTTCAGATCCCAAGGAGAAAAATCCATTAATGAAGAAAGGACCGATGGTTGAATTACCAACCACACCCATGAATGGAAACATGGGTTGTCAGCCTGAAGTACCACAAGGACATGTAGACTTGATCTTCCTTCTGACAGAAGGAACGGGATAGGTCAGCAAAACCTTTCAAGGTAAGAGGGATACACATGGGAGAGGAGACAACAGACAAAAAGAGTGTAAGCTCGCAAGGGAGATGCACGGAGCTCTCCAACGAGTCATGAACTGAAGGCCGCGAGCTTGATGCTGAGGAGCATATGAGAAACATCACCAAGGAAATAACCGAGAGAGACATCTCTGAGTTACAGAGAACATGACCCAAACAGAAGAGAAAATGGAGGAAGAACCCTCGAGAAGTGTGAGAATTCCCTGGTGATATCATGGCTTGGCATGGGGGTGGCTAGAGTGCTAAGAATGAATGCCTTCGTGCCTATGGTCGGGTGGAAGGACGAACACCCAAAGTCAGTTGGTTGGTGGCAACCTGTAATATATAAGAGATTTCCTACCCTGTGTAATTTAGCCGTAACTGTGTATGAATTGGTTATACTGTGTATGTTTCAGGAATTATACATATTTCTTAATGGATATACTATATACCCCTTCTTCTTGATTGTATAACTAGGCTAGTATGAAATTATATGGTTAGGAGATGGTTATGAAATTAACATATATCCCCCTTCTTCTTGTTTCCTGTGGAGGCATAAGCCAGAGTCACGAACTGTGTGTTCGTCGACCCCAGACACAATTTCATGTACGCATGCCAACCCTTCTATTTGTTTAGAGTCCCTTGGAGGATGAAGTTTGTTAAGCTCAAGAGAGGTAGTGCAGATCGACACAGGCTCTCTACGAGGAAAAATGAACCCAAAACTCCTTAAGTCCTAGACAAGCTTAGGAAGGATCACACCATCATGTGCAAGAACCCTGCATGGACTGCAGAGGTCGAGAAACCCTTTAGAGGTTTCAAAGTGTATGAAATCTCAAGAGTAATAGAGACCGTTGATCATCTCGAAAAGATCACAACTGTTGATCATGGCTAAAGGTCGCAACCATCCATCAGAGGGACACGTGGCTGTCATTCGGTGTTTCAGCATCCAGGAAAACTGAGGGCAAGACCCCTCATCTTCACAAGTCATGAAATCTTGGTATACAAAACCCCAATTCACTTTGTGGATGAGCCAGTTTAGTGTGAATACTTTTGTCATTTCAGCATCCAGGAAACCAAAGGGTAAGACCCCTCGTCTTCGCAAGTCATGAAATCCCAATATACAAAACCCTAATGCGCTCTGTGGATGAGCCGGTTTAGTGGGAATAATGTTTAGCATTTCGACATCCGAGAAACTAGAGGGCAAGACCCCTCGTCTTCGCAAGTCATGAAATTTCGGTATATGAAACCCCGATGTTCTCAGTGGATGATCCGGTTTAGTGTGAATAAGTTTCGACATTTCGACATCTGGAAAACCAGAGGGAAAGACCCTCATCTTCACAAGTCATGGAATCTCGGTATATGAAAACCTGACATGCGATTAAGACTGAGTGTCTTTCAACACCCTTAAGCTCAGGAGGGATAGTGACCGTCAGATCTAGATCAACGAGGGTCATTGATCTCATACACGAATTCCCATATCGGAGTTCCAGGAATGGAGTGACCAGTGGTTTGGTTCACTGCATTTCAAACTCATGGTTACCGAAATCCTGATATGGTCAAGATTGTCATATCAGGGGGAGATTCATAATCGTCAATCTCTTCGAAGGTAAGATTTTGGGTTTCGGGGTTTGAAGTGTCGAAATACTTGACTCTCTTGCATCCCTAATTCACGAGGTGCAAAAGGTGTCTCTTGGCTTGGCCTGTGGTCATAACCAATGATCACATGGAGGTGGATAAGGGAAGATCTAGCCTATTCTAGGCCCCCGTAGGAATTCGAGGATTCTGTCCCTCAAAGAAAAGACAAAAAAATTATTTTTGCTGTAGTGGGTATGTGACAACTATGAGGGTGAGATGAGGGAACAAAGATAGACAACGAACGAATATAGACTATGAGGGTGAGCTGAGGGAACAAAAATAGACTGTGAGGGCACGAAGGAGAGATACATTGTAAGGGAATGACTATAGACTACAAGGGAAGGAAGATAGACTGTGAGGGCACCAAGAATGGTGAGTACCTTTGCATTTGACTTTGCGTAGGGTTTTATTTTAGAATTCTATTTTAGGGTTTTATTGTATATTTGAATTCTCTTATCAATGGAGAATATATGACATATTACTATAACATAACCTGAAAGTCTATAGTTATTTCAATGATGCTATGTCTTTGTGTGAATGTCCAAACTGGAGCAAAGATAAATATTTGACCAAACTTAGAACTTCATGCGTATCTCTCTACAATGAGAGCATTGTATGCATCTGGATATATAACTTGTGAGAAAGAAAAATTGTTTACCAATCTCCTCCTTTCACTTCACATTTATAATTACAATAATTTGTTTGAGTTGAGATGCTTGTGCGCAACTCAAACTGCATAATTTCACCAAACTGGATGGTCACAAAATAATTCTTCACGAAAAATCATAATAGGTCATTGAATCTTCGCCTTTCACTTCACATTTCTAATGACGACAAGTTGTTTGAGTTGAGATGGGTTGAATACAATAGATTTCTTGCGTACTAAGGTCACCATGTTTACACCTCTTATGTCTTGTAAAGGTTAAGAATTTCCAAAGAACATAAAAAATTGAAATCCTTATGTGACATTCCTCTTACAAAACAAGGATTTGTATGATTTTTTCTTTTTTACATTGTTCTTTTCAATTTTGTATAGGTGCACTAATTAGTGAAATGTGACATTTGCATGGTATTTTTAAAATTTGGGTCATTTTGCTTCCATTTATCTGGATAATTAGCTCATACTTTTTATCATTAATAGTGCACACATAGTAATCTATCAAGAAATTATTTCTTTTCTTAAAACTTCTTGCTCCTTCCCATAGCTAGTTTTCATCGAAGTTGAAATTCTTGCATTTCATTTTCCTCTTGCATGGTTTAAAGAGTCGAGTCGAAATGCCATCAGTTTCATGACCACTCCTTTGAGTAACAACATCCTAAAATCAAGCGCTAATTAAATTTTATCTAGCAACTTTTCTAGGGCTCTTAAAACACATCATAGCTTACGTGTAGATCTTTGGAACAGGATTGTAATAATAAGTTTCCAAAGATGTTAAAATAACATAATGTTTTGAGTTAGGGAGTGAAATCCAGTTGCTATATCACTAACTTTGGGAAGCCCTTCTAACATAAGGTTCAAGAACGAGGTCACATTAGCACCGACAAAGTAATCAACCCTGCTTTGTTGGTCTTGGTTTTGACTATCGACTACCCTCCCTCTAGTTTGGTATAGTAGGTGGTACCATAGAGACCATAATATTTTAGACTTCCTACACAACGTGAAAACACAGGGAAGGTGGTGTTGTACCTAGGATCAACATTATCTAGACTCAATCAGACTCCTTGGAGGGTTTCCCACTTCTTGGTGAGGTAACTTGCATTAGGGCGTTAGTTCTTTAAGCAGGTTGTCCACAAATTTACCACCCGCCGAAACTCAAACCCTTCGCGCATCGATCCTGTGATTTTGTATTCCATCACCAACTAGCGCTTCTTTGTGAGAAGGTTTGTTTGCATGCTTGACTCTTAGATTAATTAGCATGTGTTGTTTTTTCTCCTTAGTTGGCCTTAGGATTGAGTTTGTGTCTAATGGCATCAGTTCTGGGGTAATTCCTCATTTTATCAATACAAAATATGGATACCATTAAAATAAAATGGAATAAAGAGGTAACAAATAACTCATACCTAACTTATGGCTTATAATTCTTTGTAACACCCATGTTGCCCCCTATTTGTAATTATAATTATACGAGACAAGAGACTAGGAAAAACTCAATATGTGTGAATGTTTGATTTAATGGACCTTTGTATAAAAGGTTAATGAATATAAATTTTGTTATTTACTAGAAAATGGATAAGTGTTGCATGATTACTGGAAAGAGGGTGTGCTAAGAGAGACCACAAATGCTATGAAAGAGAGGGTGAAGGGGACCAAGAATGGTCCCCTTCCTTCCCATCCCTTCCCCTTGCCTCTTCACCAACCAAACAAACCAACCATGGGCTCTGCTTCTTACGCTATGCTCTTTGAGGGGAATAAATAGAGTCGATACTTCACTTATATTTATTCCCCTCAAAGCCTGAGTTAGTTGTGCTATGCGTAGGATTAAG
>JZKD02S1942231.1:379353-394776 GCA_000966675.3 Picea glauca
GTCGTATGATGGGAAACTATCTCCTGCGGTTTAGAGAGGATAGGGTCTAAAATAATGGTTAGTACCCCCTTGATCTTGGGGCATTTAGTACCCCATCCTTCATCGCAGGGTGGACCAAACCAGTACCTTACTAGATTTAATTGCTCGGGACCAAAATAGACCTTTGACCCAGAAATGAATTATAGTCAAGCTGATAGGTGGGAAGGAATCCTCAAGTGTTTCTAAGGGGATGGGGAAGAGAACCCATCGGTAATGATTTCAGACCTGACCACAGATTGGGAATTCTAGCCACACAAAATATTGTTGAGGAAGGAAATAAAGGAAGGTGTGGTGGGCAGAGGAAGAGTTGTGAAGAGTACAGAGACGAGAGACTAAGCTCTCATTTTCAAGGAAGAAATAAGGGATGAGCGTGTTTTGGTCACAGGAAATGGATAGATGGGTCATGATACAAGATGAAAAACGAGGTTTGTCCTCCCTGCTTGGTATTGTGTAAACCATTGCCAAGATCCCTTGGGAGAAGGAGAGTAAACTCTGTCCCTACTGTCGCTGAGACAAAAGCAAATATTCGATTGTAGAGCATCACGGTCTTGCTTAGGGGTTCTTAGTGGTAAATCCATTAGGAGTGACTGAGCCTATGGTTGGGTGGAAACGGGCACCCCTTTTAGCATTCACTTCACGTTATCTAGTTCTGATAAGTGTTTTTTCATACTCTATGCATTGAATTGGGAATAATGGATGCATGCATGTATTTATATATCTATAAATGGTTTCTGTATTGAAATGGCTAAGTTATGTGTATGTGTTTATTTCCTTAAGAATCTTATGCTTCTGCTTGATTTTCAATATGCTCCATTTTAACCCTCAAAGGTTTTTTTCCCAGGGAATTACCTCATAGTTCCAGAGTTGGAGAAAACCTCTTGGCACTTCTACTGTATCAGTAATTCCATGTGTTTTCCACGTGTTGATTTAGAAATTAAAGTTCTGCAAACTATGAAGGTGCTTCCTTAAAACTAGTAGTCTAAGAGACCTTAAGCTTGCACCCACAAACTTAACCAAATATTGGATAAAAGTAGAGCTTATAGCCCGAGATTCATTAGATGGTCCATACAACCAGGGACTAGGAACCCTGCGCTAATCACGAAAGGAGCTAGCTCTTGATAGTTTCAGAGGTTCTAGAGCTCAAAGCCCTGGGATGTCAAACTTCACGACTGTCAAATTTACCCAAATGCGGGAGTCCTGAAAAGTTGTGAGTTGTTGATCTGGGGAGTCCATTAGGGCCCCATCTCGACCATTCGATCGTCTAGTGGAAGGTTTCACACATGGTACTTCGACAGAGTCCTGCCTTGGGAAAACAGAGTGCCAGTGAAGCCAAAACCTCCAAAGGTCAGAGCCTCAAGGTTACCAAGACTGTTGATCGGAGGAACCCTCGGGTTCCTTCCTAACCACTAGATCTGGTCTATGGTCATCCCGATGCTGACCAAACCCGAGAGAAAAGAGGAGTTTGCTCCACCAAACCCTGAATGTCGAACTCCCGAAGTAACAAGAATTGTAGATCCATGGATCTATGTGGCTGGATCTCGACTATGAGATCTGAGGGATGTTGGAAGGTTGTTAGTCCGGGGCGACGTGGCATAGTGACATCACCCAGGAACACATGGACCTCATTTTGAAGTGCCACATGTTACCTATATTCGTACATATCAAATACTCTATAGACCCTTTGTAACATGACACATGTCATCCCGGATGAGGGTACGTGTTTCCCTTGTCCCTTCTACATGTCAGCCCCTGGTACGTGCCCACCTAGCCAAAGTGGTTGATGAAGTGACAAAAACTATGGGAGTCAATCCTAGCCATTGCTTCCAGGAGACACTTGGCATTAAATCTTGTACTCTTGAGGACAATCACTCTAGAGGACTTGAAGATTGGTGCTTTGAAAATCCCTGAAGTTTGGGGTAATGGAGAAAATCTCAACCATCCGCTGTTTGGGGATGCATGGTGGGTGATCCATTACTACAGAGGATAGCCACTTTGGAGAAAAGTGGAACAAGAACCCCCAAAGGCTCGAAGGTCAGGGTTCACCTGAGCTGTCGATCTTGGAGGATAGGAGTCGGGAGATCTGGTACTCCGAAAGGATTTCCCTTTAGAGGTTAGCATTTGTGAGTGCTTTAGAATTCACTGAACCACATAGTTCCTAAGTAATCATTGTATGTTGATATTGAAAGAAAATGAGGATTGTTGATTCCTGTAAGCATACCTGAAATCCGTTGATTCGGTAGTTTGAAAGATTTATGGTGTCATAGGTTGAAAACATCTGGAGCCCGAAGCTATGAAGGACTGAAACAGAGGCTTGTTTTCTCGGTGTTTGTTCATAGTCGTAGTCATATGCAATTGAAGCCGAAGGGAAGAGGCTAGGATGGGAATTTAATTGAGAAGGCCGAACGCCAAATTCCCTGTTAGTCTGTGAGTTAGCCAAGGACCAAGTCCAGTCATTGGATTTGTTGGTGGATGGATTTCCTCCATAGAATTAGGGACTCTGGAAGTTTCATGATATTGAATAACTCAAGGAGAATCATATTGAGTCAAACCCACATGGAATCCCCATGGCCCCGACCAATGAACACTCGAGGAATTTGGGAGACGTATATCTGGCAGGTCGGAGCTCGGTTTTGAGCATGGAGACAGTGGATAAAAATATCTGGAGGAGCATAATGGGATAGATAACCCTTTAATGGAGGATTTGATTTGTTAAGAAGGAAAAAATTTCGATGCCCTACCATGGGTGTGTTACACTCCAACATTGTTCTTTACACTTAGTGCAACAAACACCAAATGGAATGGTTTACACAAGGTCATGACCGAAAAATCTCCATCTAATGAAAATGAGAAATGTGATTGGAAAATTCAAAATATTATCATAAGCCCACATCTCACATATCTATACATGCACCATAGATTCACAATATTTCATGAAGAGGTCCAGGAGAAATGCCCCATGCAAAATTGTCCACATCATATTTGTCCATGTCCTTGATGGAAATATATAAAATTCCCTTGAAGATATTTTATTCCTTGTCCTGCTTAAAAACGCTAATCCCATTTTGGAGTGGTCAAAGACTACTTTTATCCTCCCTCTATCTGGTAAATGCTACTTCTTATACTAGCCTTCCCCTACAATAGGGAATCTTGTGTCCCTTTTCTCGAAAATAAGTGAAGTTCCTCTTCTTTGTCTTTGGCATCCTACATGGTTACTTCCCAAAGTAATTCCTTCTCTGGGTTTTTACCTCTATATGATGGGGCCATTCAATTTAAAATTATTTACATGGTAGGTTAGGTGACTTCTCATGATCCCTTTTTCCATATCCACCATTCAGTATGCCTCTAAGATGTTGAGCTAGAGTTCTTGCAAGGCCTTGATATATTGTGAGGTCCTCACATTCAACTCACTAAGCCTCCCTCTTATCTTGAAACTCACCTCTCTTCCAAGAAAGAGGGAAGCCCCTCCTCTTAGATCAATAGTTGTTTCCATTGATCTAACCCTCTCCTGGCCTCTTCAACATATCCCCCTTTTGATGTAACATATATATTTCCTTCTATCTCTCAAGTGGTTTCTCCACTCACTATCCATGGCCCAATTGAACCTTGAGTCTCCTCATCAACCATCCCATTATCCCTTAGATCCATGAGTCTTGGTACATCTATGATGGTTCATCAAACTTTACCTTGAACTTCTATCCTTGATATATTCTAATTAAGAAAAGTAAATTTGTAGAATGAACAATTGGCCCCTTACAATAAAAAATTTCCAAACCTTAGCCAAGGAATGTTAATATCTTACTCCAAAAAATTCATCTCCATATGTAAACCAAGTATTGATTTCAAACTATACACAGTCTAAAAACCAATAAATCATGTCAAACTTTACAGAACCCATAAACCAATCATTCATGTAAACCTCTACACAACCCAAAAACCAAGCATACATCCAACATTCTCCCAACCTTTTGGATAGGAATACATGCAGCCTCAAAACTTTAACGTTTAGGGAAACTATAATCCAATCATGAACATGTTCAAAATTCCACCCTCTTGCATCCATGTTATATGACCACGTACTCATCCAAGTATGGGAGGCGAAGGTGGGATACAACCCTTTGACAATAACAACCCCCCCTTTGTTTCATACGCAAACCAAAACTTGATCTCAAATGGAGGAAGTAGGGATAAAGACCTTCATGCATCATATAGACCTTCCTACACAAAAAACATTTATACAATCCTTTCCCTTCAAATTGTAGTGACGTGGATTCCCCCAAAACTACTTGAATTACCTAAATTCAACGGTGCTCTCACAAAGGAATGCCTTGACTATCACTTAGAATCTTTCATTACTACATGTGTCAAGTTTCTTCATTATAACAACAATATCACTATAATGTTTTTTCCTCAATACTTGATAGGCGATGCCATTCAATGGTTCCATCATCTCCCTAAAGAGTCAATTTATAACCCTTACATGTTAGAGAATTAGTTTATCCAAAAATTCAACATGCCTCAACCAAATGAATCTTGTATCCTTAACCTTGTTAACCTCAAACAAGAAGACAAGGAATATAAATAAACTTTCATTCATTGTAAGGTTTTGCATGACTCTATGGAAAATTTACCAGAAGACACCTTTTATCACTTGTTTATCAATGCCTCGAACCGAGACAACATGATCACAAATTATATTAGAGATCCCCCTTCAACTGAAAATTCCATCGACAACCGCCATCAAATAGAAAATGCCTAACTTAAGTCTTTTGTGGGAGATAACATAGTTAAACCCAAATCCGTGAGTCTCCAATAGAAATGAAATGCGAGACATGGCAATAGAAATGACCCTGCCCAAAATTGAAATTAGAACTATCTTTTAAATTAGAGAAAAGGAATAACATCATGCATCAACCTCAAAAACTGGCATGTGATGTAAATAACACCAGCACAACTTTCATAATACAAATGATTGTTGAAAACTTAAATAGTTGATGCAAACAAAGGCCAAACTAATAGAGCTCCTAAGCTTAAGATTGTTGTCACATGAGAAAATTCCAAACTCAACAACTACAAGAATATGATCCCCGATCATGATATTCTAAAGTCTTCCAAGAAGAACAAGAAGAATAAGTCTTCTCTTGAAGACAACTCTAATTCTTCGAAAGAAGAATAGGTCACTCCTAAATCTCCTACAAAGAAGGATGATTATCATGCCAACCCTTCTTCTAGTTAGTCTACACTCAAAGTTATATAAAGGATCCATATCGCTGGAGGTGCCCAGGCACTATTGTTTGAATCTAACCTCAAAAGTCCCCACCCTTCACTTGATTCTTTACCTAACCTCACTGAGTTGGATATTCTCCTCTTGATGCATTAGGTAGGTCTTTATTTAGATCAACCTACTCAAAAACTAACCTTTATCCTTATTGACACTCGGGATCCCCTACCTTCTCACTATATTAGAGTCATGTCTCAAACCAAATGGCAATCTCCTCATAAATATTCTAGTATCATTCCTCCCCCCTCCATGGATGATTTTAGGGGCTAAATTTCGCTCATGGGTTAATTTTCCATGGTTTTTCCAAAAACAAGATTCGTTATTTTAAAAATGATTCGCCCAAATTCTATAGGATAAAATTATTTTATCTTTAAAATCGCCAAAAGTTTATAAAAACTATATAAATCCTTAGAAATTTGAATATTTTTACAAAAATATCGCCAATCATTTATAGTTGGCATATGAAGGACTAGTAATATTCGCCAAGGTTTCTACATTTTAAAATAAATTTCCATCCTTAAAATCATCCCTACCCCCCTCTCCCCAAGCTAGTTGATTTCTTGCCTCCTATTATTATTCTTTCATTCAAAGGTCTATATCTTAGTTGAGTCAATTCTTCCAAGTCAGTTATCATGCCTCAAAATGTTGTAGGGAAGTTTAACTTCAAACCAACCATTCTGTCATTTTACCAGTTTTCATCCTCATGTCAGTCCATGCTCATTTCATATCTTGTCTTATATCACTTTCTTGTGTCAGTTTCATGTCGATGATGGGGGAAACATCATGGCCCTCCTTCGACGAGTCTATTCCTATCGACTTAAACACATTATCTGGGAATTAGACTTAGAAACCAGTTACTACCTTAGATCCTACATGCCTTAATGGAAGGTTTCCTCACCTTCGACAGTAGAGTTTCACCATTAGCCTCTGATCAAATGATTCCACAGATGTTTGACTTCAATTCATTTATTCACATTCATTGGAATGTACTAGGGTACCTTGGGAGTCATTGTCATCATTTTTTATTTCCCTCACACTTGTCAATGATATACATTAATGATCGATAATCAAGTGGTTTCTACCGTGTTCTACATCAAGTCATCTATTCACATGGCTAGATTCATACTATTTCAAGATCGGGATGAAGACCCTAGGTTGGGAACTCACTCTGTTATGTGCTTTACCTAGGATGCAATGGAGACTATCTGAGTATTTTTGGGATTCTAGTACACTCACCCTACTGGAAAACCCACTGATATATACTGTCACATAGATCCACTTTGTATTTGTCCATGGCTATGCAACTTTGTCATCTCGTAGCTCCACTGTGTATTATTTCATGGATATGACTTAATAAATTCGTGAAGGTATGAATCCACATTGTATGTTTGGTGTCCATATCCTTAGTCAATGCTTTCATGGATCTGTAGTGTATTGGTCGAAGGCCATGCTTTGAGTCAGTTTACTCTTAGCATAAGCATGCCTTCCTTGGGGATGATACATATATACTAATATTGTTTGATGTTTGTTTTCATCTTTCTCCATTCTTTCCTATTTCGACACCCTTACATTAATATTTTTTAAAGTGTTTTAGCCATTTATTTTTCATCTGACCTCACACTTTAGGGGGCATCTGTTACACACCAAAATTCCACACTTAAGTGTCACATCTATTTACACGTAAGTGCCACAGGTGTCATAAAGTTTCATATGCACCTTAATAAGTGTCGAATGCACTTTACTAAGTGTCACAACCCCTTGAAAACATGAAACAACAATTTTCATAATCCCTAAGTAATTTTGGAGGAAGAAACCCATCATTTGAAAGCTGGAAACATTTTGACCATTTTTGGAGGGTTTTTGAAGACCAACGCCCCCTACCCATGTTTAGGGAGTGTTGATATCCTATCAACACCCCCTTTCCCATGTATATGGAGTGTTTATCCCCCTTTTCAATGCCTCAAGTTCAACCTTGAGGAAGATTTGACCTGGTCAAAGAAAGTTATAATTGTCCCACCTTTTTCTAAGGGAAGAAATCCAAGAAGATTCAAGTTAGTTTGGGTCAAGGATTCAAGTCACCCTACTTGGCTCCATCCTAGGAAACCTCAAGAGGAAAAATTCTAACTCATGGAGCAAAATCCTCAACTATTTCCCAAAATATCTCATGATGGTTAAGCCTCTAAACCCCATATAATGAGGGAATTTTCAAGGTGAAGGGGGAAGGGAGAAAGAATTTTAGAGTGTCAAAAATTTGATCTCATGAGAGGAATCCATCAAAAGAATCATCATTTTGATCCTGAGGAATTCAGGCAAGAGATGGACTGAAGAGTTTGGAGGAGTTATTGCAACGTCTATGGTTGGTTTGTAAGTACTTCGCCATGTTTCTCCATTAATATAACTTGACCTATTTCCTTCATACTATTGTCTATACATGTATGTATATATAGATATATTTTTCTTTGTCTAACAATATATTATAGAAGTATATGGTACTATTATGTTCCTTGCAGATTTTATTCATCTTGATCATAGCCTGGACAACAAGAACAAAGATTGAAGATCAACGAAGACAACCATCGAAAAAGGAGTAAGTCACACTTGCTTCTTCTATCCTCTATATCTATATACATAAGAATATATATAAAGGAATGCTATTGTCCATTTGTTTGTTTTTTTGTCTTGGTCAATAGGGGTCTAGATATCCAAGGGAGATTTCACATGTCCACATGGGAAATATTATGTAACACTAGGAGAAATAGGAATGAGGGGTTGGGGTGAGAGGATAAAAGGGGGAGGAGGTGAGATAAGGTGAAGTGTATATGAGTGTGGGAGTGAAAGTGGTGGACATGGAGGATAAGAGGAAGAAGGAAAGGGGGAGGGTGAGGCAAGACAAAGGGGAGCTGGAGAGGAAGGAAAGGATGCGAGTGTTGGGTGGAGGGGAAGGAGGGATGTGGTGGGCTACGAGAGGGTGAAGAAAATGGGTATATATGATAGATGGGATGAAGGGGTTGGGAGAGGAGGTTAATGGTGAGGGAAGGTAGATGAGTATGGTTTGCAGGGGGTTAGAAAGAAGAGGGGGAGATAGGTGAGATATGGGGAGGTGGGTATAAAGGGGTGGTACAAGAGAGGCCAAGGGGTAGGAGGTACATATTAATATATTTTATTGAATGAAAAATATTAATACTATGAAATATTGTATTTTTTAATGTGGGTTTGTCTAGATTAATATATTTTATTGAATAACATATATGAATACAATGAATGATACCATTGTTTCTATAAAATAGGTGGGAATTTGTACTAATAATTAATTTATCCACATACATGAGCCATATTTAGATGGAATAGAGGTACATCAATTCCTTTATCAAATTTATTTTCCAAATTAGAGTCAAGGAAGTATATTGTTCTTTCTTATCAAGGTTGGTATCTTTTTATTTCTTCTCACAGTTTGGGGAATATTTTTGTGAACTTTGGAAGCCAATATTGGATCTCAATTTCAACCCCTTCTATTCTTCAACTAGTGAAAGTTTTTCTATTAGACTGTAATATTCCAGATATAAAAAGTATGCAGAATACAAATAGACAGCTAGAAATGGCATAGGAACAACAATATAACCAGACAAACACCATGATAATACCAAAATGATAACAAAATAACACCAAAAATAACACCTTGATTACCGATAGCAATGTTCACTTGCCTCTTTGAGGGGGAAACCTCCAACATAGTAGAGCTCTATTACAATAATATTCAAGACAAAATTTCTCATACTCTCGACTCCTATTTATACTAAATATGTCTATCAAAAGAACCATCTAGAGGAAGATCCTTCTAGAAGCAGAAGCTTCTATTAAGCCTTGTTACATTGGACTTATTCTTCCTTATTTCTAGGCCTTATTAATATTGACCTTTATTACATGGAAATATATTATTCTACCTACATGAGGGGTTAGGTCCCTAACATGTCCTCCCCCTTAAAAACAACCGTGTCCTCAAGGCTTGAGATGGGGAAATTGTTGCAGAATGGTAGCTAGTTCCCAAGTGGCATCTATTGGAGTTGTATCTTTTCACCAGACTTACACTTCCTTGATGGTTCGTTGACGCATCCTACGCTCATGCTGGTCCAAATATGCTTGTGGTTTTAACCAAATGGAGCCTTCTTTGTCCAACTTAGGAAGGTTGGCTTGAGTTTGGAACTTAGTTCCAATCACCTTCTTTAAGTAGGAAACATGAAAAAAAATATGGAGCTTATAATGACTAGGCAAAGCTAACTGATAGGCCACCTTCCCCACATGCTTGAGAACAATATAAGGACCATAAAATTGGGCGCCAGTTTTTCAAAATGGTCAGCCTTGAGGGAAGTTTGCTTGTAAGGTTGCAGTCGAAGAAACACTTGATCCCCTTCTCCACATTGACATTCAGATCGACCTTGATTTGCTTGTTGGTTCATGCAATTCTGGGCCATGACCAAATTCTCTTTGAGGGTACGGAGAATAGCCTCTTGAAATGTAAGCATTTGGTCAACCGCTTGGACCTTCAAGACACCAGGAAAATATGAGAGGACTGAAGGTGGATTTTGTCCATATAATGCTTCAAAAGGAGTCATACGTGTAGGTGTATGGTACAAATTGTTGTAGCACCATTCAACTAGTGGTAACCATTGAGCCCATTGATTCCTCCTTTTCGATGCAAAACACCTCAAATATGTTTCCAAAAATTTGTTGACAACTTCAGTTTGACCATCAGTCTAGGGATGATAAGTTGTGTTCAGATGCAATTGGGTGCCTTGTAGCTTGAATAGTTCTTGCCAAAAATTGTTGGTGAAAGTTGGGTCGTAATCGGAAACAACAGAATGTGGCATGCCATGAAGCTTGAAGACCTGATCCATGAAAATTTGAGCCACAATAAATGCTGTAAATGGGTGTTGAAGAGAACATAAATGAGCATACTTGGAAAGACGATCAACTACCACCATGATGCCTGTTTTATTTCTTGATTTAGGTAATCCTACAATAAAATACATAAATATATCCCAACAAATAACAGGTGGGATCAGAAGCATTTGTAGTGTGCCAGGATATTTGACAGTTTAACCCTTGTTGCATTGACACACATCACATTCAACCACAAAATTACAAATGTCCTATTTCATACCCGCCCAGAAAAAAGAACGTTTGAACCGGTTATAGGTTTTGGTAAACCCGGAGTGCCTAACTGTGGGTGTAGCATGAAGCTCAAAAAGTACCGCAGATTTAAGTTTTGACTGTTTACTTAAATACAAACTACCTTTGGATCGAAGCTCATCATTGAGCCAATAGTACCCTAGGGAAACTGGAGAATTGGATTGGAATTGTTGTATCAGATGCAAACTTTTGGGATCGTGGAGCCATTCCTGGAAAACAACTTGGATCCAATCTGGTACAATGAAAGAGAGAGAAAAAAGATACCCTTCATCTTCATATTTGCTAAAAAGTGCATCAACAACCACATTGTCTTTGCCTTTTTTGTAAATGATCTCATAATCATATCTAAAGAGTTTAGTCACCCATTTCTATTGCTCGGGGGAGGAAATGCATTGTTCAAGAAAATACTTGAGGCTTTGATGATCTGTCTTAATTTGGAAGCGTTTCCCTAATAGATAAGGTCGCCAAAGATCCATGGTATGCAGAATAGCCAACATTTCCTTTTCATAGATTGATTTTCAAAAATTTATCTCGGACAATTATTTGCTCATAAAGGCCAAAGGTCGACCCTCTTGCATAAGAAAAATGCCAATTCCTTTCCCGGAATCATCACATTCCAGGAAAAAGGTCTTTGTGAAATCAGGAAGGGCTAGGACTAGAGTGATGCACATGCCCATCTTCAAGGTTTGAAAATCTTGAGCAACTATTGGAGTCCAAGTGAAAGAATTATTTTTAAGGAGTGTAGTGGGAGGTGTCGCAATATTTCCATAATTCTTAACAAACTTGCAATAATAACCTGTTAAACCCAAAAATCCCCACAATCTTTTGAGAGTCTTTCGGTGAGGCCAATCTTGCATAACTTCAATCTTTTTAGGATCCACCCTAACGTCGTCCTTGCCAACAAGATGACCCAAGTACTCGACTTCTGAGGAGCCAAAATCACATTTAGATTGTTTGAGGAAAGGTTGGTGTTGAGAGAGTAGATGGAGAACTCGATCCACATGAGAAAGATGGTATGTCCAGTTTTTTTTGTAGATTAGGATATCATCAAGGAAAGATAACACAAAATGATGGAGAAAAGGACATAAGACATGATTCATGAGGCTTTGGAAAGTGGAGGGAGCATTACACAAGCCAAAAGGCATGACCAAAAACTCATAGTGGCCCTCATGCGTTCTAAAAGAAGTCTTAGGAATGTCTTTCTGTTTCATACATATCTGGTGGTATCCTGAACGAAGATCAAGTTTAGTAAAGAACTGGGCACCACTCAATTCATCCAAGTGGTCATCAATGACACGAATGGGAAGTTTGTCTTTAATGGTGAGTTTGTTGAGGGCACAGAAGTCAGGACACATGCACCAAGAACCTTATTTATTAAGGACCATGTCCATAGGAGAAGAGTAGGGGCTCGTACTAGGGTGGATAACACTTGGGTTGAGCAGTTCTTGAACCATTTTCTCAATTTCATTGTTTTGGGAAAAGGGGTGACGATAGGGACGAATATTGGGAGGAAGCATGCCTAGGACAAGGGGAATGGAATGATCATGAACACCATGGGAAGGAGGGAGTCCCTGGGGAGTGGAAAAAACCACTTGATGTTTAGAGAGGATGGATTGGAGGTCCTGCAGTACATAGGGTGTCTCAGTGGCTTGTATGGCATGGAGTTGCGTAATAATGCTAGAATGACCTTTTTGAGTAGCTTTTCCATGAGATGGGAACTAATGATCTTTGGGGAATCGACAGTGAGGCCTTGGAAATGATATTGTTGGCTCTCCTAGTCGAATTGCATGGTTAATTCCTTAAAATACATGAGAATGGGACCCAAAGTCCTTAGCCATTCTGCACCCAACACAATGTCACAACCTCCCATATTGATAGAAAACATATGATATTTCAGATGGTATTCACCAATTTGGAGACAGACATTTTCACAACGCCCTCCACATTTCATGGACCCACCATCGAAAATCATGATTTGGAAATTATTGATTGCATAGATATAGCAATTAGTTTCTTGGGAAATGCGGTGATGAATAAAATTATGGGTGGTTCCATTATCAACAAGAATGATGACCTTCCTATGCTTGATGTAACCAATTAGCTTGAGGGTTTGGGGAGCAGAGAATCCAGTGAGAGCATTTAGTGAAATGATGGGTTCTACTTCAGGAGGGTCTGAGGGAGGGGTTATGTCAGTGGGTTCAGGTGACACAGACACAAGGGGAGCCTCAACATCCTCTTTTGAAACATCCTCCAAGATGGCCATAAAAAGCTTTTGTTCCTTACACTTGTGTCTTGAAAAATATTTGTCATCACAATTATAACAAAGGCCTTTGAGTTGGCGTTCAACCATTTCATCCCTGGTCAATTTCTGGATCTTTAGTGGAGTAGAAGGAGGAGTGGGAGTTACAGGTTCAGTGCGAGGAATAAATGAGGGTTTGCGGTTTTGAGAAGAGACAACCCATTGTGCTTCCTTATCTCTTATAGCAGCGTCCACCCAACTCTGAGAGCGATCCATGAGGAAATGAGAACAAATCTCATCCTTAAGGCCACTGATAAAACATTCTCCAAAAAAAGAATCAGACATGTCCTCTGTATGAAAAGCCAGTCACTCAAAAGAAGCTATAAAGTCTTCCACTGTGCCAAATTGTTTCAACTTTGTCAAACGACCTAAATGGTTGGTGTTAGTGTCAAAGCGTTCATAAATATCTACCACAAAGTATGTCCAAGCCACATACCCTTGGCAGGCATTTTTTCTCCATTCCCACCATTGCCAACGGTTCTTGATCTAGATGGAGAACACCATACTGGAGTTTGGCCAACTCATTTGTAATGCCATATGAAGAGAAATAATGTTCCACTCATTCTAATAATGTGTGTGCATTCCTAGGCGCGCATATGCATTCTTAGGAGTGTGTGTATTAGTTCCATTGAAATTTTTTTGGGGGAAGGAATGACAACTCTAGCATATGTGTTTGCTGATTTGGTTGCCTTGGATTTAGGTTTGAGATGAAAAACCTAATGGTTTGGTATGCAAATACATAAAAACCTCCATTTTTATGAGTACGTATCAATATCTCTATTTTTGACATTATTTTTCTATAGGCTACACAAATCCGTTGTCGATGAAACTACATAAACAGATAGAGTAAGCTATGTTGATTCCAAAAATATAATTAAAAAAAAGTATTGTTTACTATTTTTAATCTATTTTGTCTTGACACATATAGAATCCTAAAATACATATCTTTTTTATTTCTCCTATAACTTTTTATCAACTTTAACCATTTTTAAAATAAGTTATAAGCTGCACTAAAAGAGACCGAGATTTATGATCTAAAAAAATAAAAAATCGTTTGATAATGTTAAGACCCCATCATAGCATGCACTAATGGAAGACCATTTCATCTTTAAGGTATTAACAAATGCACTAATGGAGACATATACCTTATATTTTGCTTTAAAAAGAACATACCATTGTTAGAAAAAATTAAATTTCACACAATTATTCACAATTTCTATAAATAAAAATTATATATTGGGAAAGTTTATTCAATTTCCTACATCTCATCTTTTTACACCATATTCAAATTCATTGTAAAAATACTTTGAATAATCCCTCTTGCATTGCCAATAAAGCATCATGAGAGATCATCATTAACTTGCATATCAACACATATCACTTACCTCAATGAAAAGGTTGATTATCCCTTATGTGATGAAAATATGGTAAGACAAGTAAAATACTTTGCAACACTAAGATAACATGCTCTTGACTACATTAGCTAAGGGTTGATAAGGATAAAAAAAATTCACTTCATAAAATATAAAATATAGGTTTTAAAAAACTAGAGGATGGACATCACATTGATACACCTTTTCGAACAAACATTAAGTAGATAGAAAGTTGACATCACTTCATTAATTAAGGAATTAAAAAAAATGGAGAGTTAACATCCAATCGATACATTTTCATTAACCAAAAACTAATAAAAAGAAGGTTGTCATAACTTCATTAACCAAAAGTTTACAAGAAAATGGAGAATCAACTTGGAATGAAACGTTCATCAGAATAAATGCCACAAATTCATCAGCATTATACCAAAATATTTACCTCCAACGCCTAACAAGACCTTTAAAGGTCTTGTTCCTGAAAGTATTAACTTCTTTTCAGATTGTCAGATATAGCCCGAGAGGGAAAGCAATTGAATTCTATCATTGAGTAAGATATCACTCTGAGAGTTCCAAAGTAACTATTCCTTCCATAAATTATGCTTGTTTCAATCTCTGTATAAGTTTGATTAATGAATGCAGCAATCTCATTCGAACATGCCTTTGAAGATCGAGAGCATGAGCAACATAATAGACGATGAACATACAAGTACAAATTACAGTCAATTAGGAACTGGTGCATAAAAACTTAATTAGGGTTGTTTTAATCTCTGTATAAGTTTGATTAACGAATGCAGCAAATCTGCTTCGAACATGACTTTGAATTATTGAGAGGTTGCGCGACATAATCTAAAATGAACAAACAAGTACAAAATACAGTTAATTAGAAACTCGAGCATGAAAACCTAATATTTTAAGCAATTAAGATTATTTTAATTTCTATATAAGTTTGATTAATGAACGCAGCAATCTGATTCAAACATACTTTTGAATTAATGAGAGCTTGGTCAGCATAATGCACGATGAACATACAAGTACAAGATACAGTTAATTAGAAACTCCTGCATGAAAACATAATATTTTAAGCAATTATGCTTGTTTTAATCTCTGTATAAGTTTGATTAATGAATGCAGCAATCTGATTCAAACATGCCTTTGAATTATTGAGAGCTTGGGCAGCATAATACACGAGGAACATACAAGTACAAAATAGAGTTAACTAGAAACTCGTCAGTGAAGAGTTAATATTT
>JZKD02S1942231.1:410967-446466 GCA_000966675.3 Picea glauca
TACAACATCTGCACCACCCATGGGTATAACAATCATTGGACTATTCATTACATATTCCCCCATAGTAAGATTGATCTTATTGCATTTTCCTGAGCAATTGATATTTCCTCCATCTTCAATCATTACTTGAAAATCTAGCGCTAGATATACAAATAAATTGAGAGCTTTGGCTAATTGATAGTGAATGAAATTATGAGAACTACCAAAATCAATTAGGACTATTACCTTTTTCTTTTTGATGTATCCTTTGATCTTGAGGGTTTGAGGAGTGGTAATTCTAGAAAATGCATTACATGATATCGTGGGAGTCAACTCTTCAGACAAAATTGCTTCTACGTTTTCATCTTGAGATGGTTCTTGTTCTTGTTCTTCTTCCGCTTCACAATCTATGTAGAATAATTTTTTCTCACCACACTTATGTCCCTTACTGTACTTTCTGTCACAATTAAAGAATAAACATTTTTCTTTTCTTTCCTCCAATTATTGAGGTGTCAATCTTGTAGGTTGAGGTGTTTTATAAAAAGGAGCATTGTTCTCTCTATAGATGTTAGGATCGGTGCTTCTAGTAGCCATAGCCATATTTTTACTTTCAACATTTCTTGCCACCTTAAATGAATTCTCCAATGATTTGGGTTCCCAAAGGCGAACCTCATGTTGAATGTTATCCTTTGAAGTTCCTATGAATACATCAGTCAAGTGCTCATCTAGAATCTTTGTTACCTTTATATTCAATCTTTGGAAGTTCTCAATGTGCTCGGTAACTGAACCCTTTTGCTTGAGATTTATCAATTGGCTAAAGAAGGTATTGTTCCTTGTATCCTCACAGTGTGCTATCATTTCTTCTGTGAAAATTGTCCAAGTGACGAGTGATTTGCAAGAACAAATCCATTGATACCATACAAATTGATTGGGTTCTAAATATAAATAAATAATTCGTTCCTTTTGTGTATGTGGCACATTATGTAGATCAATGAATTTCTACATATCAAGTATCCATGTGATTGGGTCCTTGTCATCAAACTTCCTCATATCGATCTTAGGAACATGGTGGGACTTCAACCCAAAGTTGGAGTTTCTCCATTCTTGATTCACCTTCCTTGTATCCTCATCATGAATTTCATGGGATGCATTTTCACTTTCAAGTGTCTTCTCTGTTACGAAAGTTTTGAATACTTCCATGATCTCCTCTTTTAAACCATCCATCTTTGCCTCCAACTTAGCTTCCATATCTTGTAGTTCATCTTTTGTAAATAATTTATGTCCCTACACATTTCTTCACCTTCATCAAGAGTCCAAGTATGATTTTTTAGAGGCTTATTTGGTGTAGAAGTTCCCTTTTTGGGTGGCATGTTGGCTGAGTATCACTTTTGAACCTTGATTTTGAGGTGGTTTTGCTAGACAATCTTTCTTCTATTGTATCTCCCAAGTTTTGGCCCTTCTGGGGATGAAAATTTATTTTATGTAGTTCTCTGATATTTCTTCTCTGTAATGCCACAGGTCTGATCAAAATTGTATGTGCCAAGTGGAATTTACGGTAACTTCCCCACAACTTGTTTCTTTTTGGCCTTTCCAATAGATCTCACTTGTATAGCATGCCCCGCACAAAATAATTGATATAAAATTCTGAAACTCATACCATAAATACTACAAACTATTCACTATCCAATGAAATCAGTATCACTCAATTTGGATACTCTAGGAAGAAGTTATGATTGTTTTACCTAGAACACCTTCTTGAGACTAGTCAATAGGACTAGTCAGATACCCTATCTTCCACAGGGTGTATCTACAAATGTAAGATGACCCATAAGATGAAATTTTTACCACAAATACCTTACTAATGTCTTTGAATATCCTCCGGAGTTCAGAGTCTGAAACATTACAAAAAAAAAATTATTCCTCATTGACTCAGTTCAGGATGATTCCAGAACTCTTTATTGCACAGGCTGTATCTCTGAAATTATAAGGCCTCAGGAGCTGAAATTTTAACCCAACATACCTTGATCTATATACTAAATATCCTCCAAGTTGTTCCTTCTGAAACGTTGTATAAAAAACATTATAGCAAAAATTACAAGGTGTCTCAAATGTAGCAGCAAAACCCCAAGACCTTGAGCTCTGATACCATATGTTAAGAACCAAATATCAATATAGCATAGAAAAACCTCAGAATAAGTACTCAACACCTTGGAAAAGAGATAATTTCATATAATAAGCCCCTTCAAGGGGGAAACCTCCTTTTACCCCACATAAATGTTCAAGTACAAGATGATTCCAAATGAAAATGTCTCCTTGGTATATATAGGAGAGTAGGAGGTATAATTACAACTAATGGAATAAAGTTGACATAAATAAAATAACATTACTAATGTAATATGCCCCAAATAAGGGGTAATGAGCCAATATTAGGGCTTAATAGATCAATAAGCCAATATCCCTTCACACCGTTAGGGTATCCAACAAAAATTCACTCAGTGCTCTATGGATCAAGTGGCTTCATCTTTTTAGAGGGAATCTGGGCCCATGCATGTGAACCAAAAATACGAAAGTGGGCCACTTCCGGTTTGAGGCCGCTACAAGCCTTGTAGGGGGTCTTATCATTGACAGATTTATGAGGAGATCTGTTTTGAATGTATGTTTGACAATTAAGTGCTTCGGCCCATAGTCTCTGTGGTAATGACTTTGCATGCAACATGCAAGATTTCATCTCCTTTAGAGATATGTTTTTCCGCTCAGAAATTCTGTTTTGTTGCAAAGTGTGGGGAACTGTATGTTGCAACTGAATCCCTGCCTCATTGGAAAGATTATGGATCTCATGATTTACATACTCTCCTCTATTATCAGTTCAGAGGACTTTGATCTTCTTTCTAGACTGCGTCTCAACCAGGGCTTTGAAATCTTTGAGGTGTTGAAAGACCTCGAATTTTTGCCTAAGAAAGTAGATCCATGTAAAATTTGAGAAATCGTGAACAAAAATGATAACAAACCTTGCTTTGTTGATATACGGATGCGGAAAAGGACCCGTGAGGTCATTGTGGATTAGATATAAAGGTGTGGAAGCTCACTGAGACTTTCCTTTGTCAAATTTCTCTTGAGGGTGTTTCCCAAGAACACATTCCTCACATACTTCCTTGGAGAAATGGATGTCTGGTAGACCATCAATTGATCTGTTCTTGCTAAGTTGTTGCATGTATATGAAATTCAAATGTCCAAACCCTTTGTTCCATATCCTACTACTTTCATCATCATGAGTAAGCATTAAAGAAACAGTAGGTTCAATGAATTCATAAAAAGTATACAATCTAGACTAATGATTTACCTCACCGGTAGAAACCCTAGAGTTAGTTTTCATGCCGTAGATGTCCATGGAATTTGGTGTGAAGATGACTTTCTTTCTGGTGCTAGAGTTCGTCATCTGATATATGGAGAGAAGGTTGACAGAAAGTTTGGGAACATGCAACACATTCTTGAAGCTTCCGTTGGTGAGTTCAATCCTTCCTTTGTCGATGACTTCGATAGAAGAGTTGTCCCCCATCAGAATGGGAGGACCTTTGCATGCATCCAAAGAAGAATATACTTCTTCTGAGGTATCCATGTGATGTGATGTTGCTCAATCTATGATTCAAGCATCAGGAGAGGAGTTGATGGCAATCAATGCATGGATAGAATTGCCTTTCTTGGAATTCGGATTTTCTGGATTCTTCTTCTTTGCACCCTCGGGGATGTGATCTCTAAGTTTGTTTTGATGAAGTATCTGAGACCTAAGATATATTTTTTTTTGCATGCATGCGAATTCCGAATGGAATCCTTTGTGACCATATGTGCATTACTCTCCTTTTCTTCCCTTTTCTCCTTTGGATCTAGAGGCATCAGTGAAGGGTTTTATGTACCCTTCCTTCTTCATATGTGCATGAGCTTTCCACTTATCTTTATCTTTAGATTTCTAATATTTGTGGCTGCCATCATGCATAGTGAGTGCATGTAACCTTGGGCCTTTGATTGCGCTCATGTTGATGAGCTATGTTTGATCTTGTGTCAAGGATTCGATAAAGTCCTCAAGAGAACGCATCTTCCAAGTGGCTCCAGAGGCGAATATGAAAGTATGGAATGTAGATATGAATATAGAAAATTCAGGAACAAGCTTGGAGAGAATGGTGAGAACCATTTGTTTCTCCTCCATTGATTTATCAACTCTCCAAGCTTTGAGTTGCGACAAAAAATCCTTGAATTTTGTAAAGAAATATTGGATATTGTCGAAGCTTTTTGGATCCAATGTGAGCATCTCCACCTCTAGAATGTGTCCCCTCATCTCATCATGTTTTCCAAAGAGCCCTTCCAATATTTTCTAGGCTTCATTGAGAGTCTTACAGGAAGATATGTGAAAAAGGAGATCGAGAGAGATAAGACTGCAAATTGTTCTGAGTGCCTCATCCATGCAATTTAAGTACTTGGATTTTTCTATGGATGATTTCAGTTATGTATTTGTATTCATGTTTAACCTATACAACCCTCTAGATCAGATATGTATGGCTATTTTATCCTTCCATGAAAAATAGTTGTAAGGTGTAAGAATGAATTCTTTTTGGAATTCCATCTTTCCGCTGTCTTCAATCTTTTGTACCTGCAAACAATTTTGGTGTAGATTTTGCTTAGTAGTCTGTTGTCTCTAATACCATGTAAATGTGTTGAACCTACACATAATAGATCTAGCTAAAAAATAATACACACATTTTCAAAGAGAATTGGAGAAAGAAGAAGAAGGAGAGAAAGAATGGAAGAATTCTCATTAACCGTTGTGAATAATGAATAATTTACACATGATATACTCTATATATATCAATGAGTTCGACTTGAGGTGAACCAATGTGCCATATTGGTTTTCTAGAGTGATTTGGACACACACTAGTAGTTACGGGAGTGAACTTCCACCTATTCTAGTCTTTCAGGTAGTTAAGGGAGTGAACTGCCACCTAGTTGAGTTAACTAGTCAACTAGTATTCAGTTAATTGACTGAACAGAGAGTAGTGCGAAGTTAAATCAAGGAATCAAGGCTAATGTGAAAATCTAGTGATGATACCAAGGAAAGGTATAATTATCATGGTGATGATCCTAATGCAACATCTAAACTCAACTCAACTAGTCAAATAGAAGTGTCAACTGAAAGAGAATATTCTCCAAGTCGAATATTCTCCCCTAAAATATAGGAGACTATATAATGACTAATTATGAATAATAAACAAGGAATAAACTTAGGAAAAAATAAATCCTATGTGTGTGAAGTAGCTCCAACACATTAATGTAGAACCTAAAATAAAAATGAAGAAAGGATGACGCAAACTTAAAACTTGGGTCAACCAATTTGTGTACTTTGAAAGAAAAATATGGTTTATGGCTTACATGATGAATTGATGATGGAAAAAAGTGGGTGTGTGAGTCAAATTTGAGTCCATAAACCCTCCCATATCAGTAAGGCATGCGAATAGTCTATACATGTCAAATTTCAGTGCATACATAAACAGTTTGAAAAAAGTTCAACGTTGGCCCCATTCATAGGTCATACGATGATGATGACATTTATTGATCATTCTATTTATATTTCTCATTCATGAGGCCAAAAGAATATCATCTCATGAATATTTAGAACTTATTGCAACACTGATTGCATTAAGGTAGCTTATTTTAACTATGTGTTTCTCCATAAGAAAGATAGAGAGTTAACCTATGATAGTCAATTTTCTTTTAAAAGAGATTAGTAATAGCTTATACTTTCATTTTTAATGACCCAATTCTTCATTGATGGGTGTTAATAACCATATATCACTTTAAATTGGGTAATTTTGGAGGTAGATTAATACATACATAATATCGTACCAATATTCCGTTAGATGGAACCACAACATCCATTTCCTTTGTTCATCCCATGTGTACATTTGAAGATACTTGCAAGGAATTAGCTATACTTGGAACCACCTCATCCATTTCCTTTGTTTATCCCATGTAAATATTCTTGCGACGAATTAGCTATACTATCAATGAACGTTTTTTGTCGATAGTATAGCTAATTCATCGCAAGAATATTTGCATTAGTCGCTCTTGTGACGATATCCTTTCCTTGTCTCTTTCCGATGAATTCCCTTATTTATCTCTCTTGCCGACAATTGTTTTTTCATAAGTGATGGGTTCTAAATTATCCTTGATTTTCTCCTCTACCTATTCTACTTATTTTCACACCACCATATATATCAATATTTCTTGAAGGTTAAAAAGATCAAAATCAACTTAGAAGAGAATCCAATATCATATTTCTCTACTTCTATAGAGACTACTCTCTCTATGTTTTAAAATATAGCTACATGAAACTACACTTAAATGAAAAATTCCAACACTTGATGGTTTTAATTAGGATTCATTTCATATTTGGTTTATCAACTTGAAATTAAAATTTGATACTTTGCATGCTAGTACCTTGAGTCAAATACAAATATGAAATTAGGAATCATTAACATATCTACTAGAACATTTATTCTAACCTATAAAAAATATACGAAATTCTCATAATTTCTTCTCATAACTAGAAGGTTTACATTTAGAGTTCCCTTCCACATGGCCATTTTTCCTCATTATTGCTGCCATGAAATTGTCCTTCAGAGATATCACCCTACAATTCTTCTTGATAGAACTTTATTACATTGGCAAGTGCGACATAATTCCAATTTATTACATTGCATTAGTAAGTGCTTCAATATGATATAATGGAGTTTAATATTTGAACAAGTGGGTGTGTGAGTCAAATTTGAGTCTAGAAACCCTCCCACATCGTTAAGGCATGAAAATAGTCTATCCATGTGAAATTTTAGTGCATACAGAAACAGTTTGAAAAAATTTCAATGTTGGCCCCATTCACAGGTCATTGTTGCCCATGTCTAGTCCTAATACAACTTCAGTTCGTTGTTCCTTTTCAAATTCATTCGATAGTACACATGTCCCTGCATATAGTACTGCAAAGGAATATTTTTATGGTGTTGATTAAGAAATCAATGAAAAAGAGGCATTTTTCATCACAACTATGACACACATACATTGTATATACATTAATGTAGAACCTCAAAGAAAAATGAAGAAAGGTTGATGCAAACTTAAAACTTGTGTCAACCAATTTGTGTACTTTGAAAGAAAAATAGGTTTTATGGTTTACATGATGAATTGATGATGGAAACAAGTGGGTGTGTGAGTCAAATTTGAGTCCAGAAACCCTCCCATATCTTCAAGGCATGCAAATGGTCTATCCATGTGAAATTTCAATGCATACAAAAACAGATTGAAAAAATTTCAATGTTGGCCCCATTCATAGTTCAATGTTGCCCATGTCTATTCCTATTACAATTTATGTTCATTGTTCCTTTTAAAATTTATTTGATGGTACACATGTCCTCGCATCTAGTACTGCAAGGGCATATTTTTACGGTGTTGATTAAGAAATCAATGAAAAAGAGGGATTTTTCATCATAACTATGAAACACATACATTGTATATACATTAATGTACAACCTAAAAGAAAAATGAAGAAAGGTTGATGCAAACTTAAAACTTGCGTCAACCAATTTGTGTACTTTGAAAGAGAAATAGGGTTTATGGTTTACATGAGGAATTGATGATGGAAACAAGTGGATGTGTGAGTCAAATTTGAGTCCAAAAACCCTCCCATGTCGTTAAGGCATGCAAATAGTCTATCCATGTGAAATTTCAGTGCATACAGAAACAGTTTGAAAAAATTTCAACCTTGGCCCCATTCATAGGTCACTATTGCGCATGTCTAATCCTAATATAATGTCTATTCATTGTTCCTTTTAAAATTCGTTGGGCAGTACACACGTCCCCGCATCTAGTATTGCAAGGGCATATTTTTATGGTTTTGATTAAACAATGAAATAAAAAGAGGGATTTTTCATCACAACTATGACACACATACATTGTATATACATTAATGTAGAACCTAAAAGCAAAATAAAGAAAGTCTGATGCAAACTTAAAATTTGTGTCAACCAATTGGTGTACTTTGAAAGAAAAATAGGGTTTATGGTTTACATGATGAATTGATGATGGAAAGAAGTGGGTGTGTGAGTCAAATTTGAGTCCAAAAACCCTCCCATATTGTTAAGACATGCAAATAGTCTATCCATGTAAAATTTTAGTGCATATAGAAAAAAGATGGATTTTTCATCACAACAAAAAGTTCAAACGAAATGAGGCCAAGATCGGATATATATTAGAGTGGGTGCAGTGTGAGTCATATTTGATCTTGGAAATGCACGTTCTTCTTGCCACATAAATCATGGGCCAAAGTCCCATGTTTTCAAACAGTTTCAACAAAAAATCTATAGAAATGACAAACATGTTCATAGAAACTTCATTGATGCAATATTATGACAACAATATTGATGACATCTACAATCATGATGGTATAAAAATGAATGAGATTCTCTTGGTTTCAAGAATAATTTATCCTCTACTGAACAAGGCCAACCACATGAAGTTGGAAGCTCATGTGGCCCCTCCCCTCCCACTCACATCACTCTCAATTGATCCCTAATATCCAATCTATAAAACATAAAATAATCAAAAGCAACATCCTAGTAAGATTCATGCATAGAAACTAGAAAAACAAAAATTAATGAAAGTAAATGAAATTATGTGTTTGTAAATGATATTTTTAGTTTACCACGTACTTTAGTATATTGGCAACTATTTTTAGGTTTCACATAATAATTAAACAACATGTAAAATAGGATATAACAACTTCGCATATAACTTAAAAACATGTAATTAACCCATGACATTATAAGTAAATTGTTTAAAGAGAATAATTCATACAAATTAAAATATATAGTCACATACCTAATCCAAATCAATATCTGTGTAATCATCCTTATTCTATATCTTGATCTTCTTCATCAAACTCAACATCTGTATCATCATCCATTTCATAAACGATGTTGAAAGGATTGATGATATCATCATCGTCATCAATGTCATTTTCGAGCATATTTTCATCGACATCATCATCAAGAATTGCAATATTGTCTCCTATGCCTGGATCATGATATTCTTCGTCTTCTTCATCTGTCGACCATGCGTGATCTTCCAGCTCTGTCTGATATAGTGAATCATCTTCTTGATCTTCAATATCATATTCTTCCTGTAAATGAGTATACTTAACTAGCCTTCATCTTGGATCATATCTAACAAAAAATGACCAATCCCTCTCACCTAGAACATTTGAGTAAAAGACCTGTTCACATTGGCTTGGAAAAACATAGCGATCATGTTCTCTTTCAAAAACCATTTTTTTAATCATTGGAAATCTGTTGGCATGTTGAATAACAGTTCTTTCCTCACCGTGTTCATGCATTCATAACATATACCATTTGACATCGAACATAACTAATTTGAAGGAATTAAATTCACACTCAAGTATATAATTTAAATACCCATGGTATCTATTTTCATATTCTCGAGGATGTCTGTCACTCCTAGAGGAAACATTAGTGACCTAGAATACTACAGTTATCCCACTATAAAAAAATTTACTGGTTTCATCGAACTGTTTGATGTGAAATTTACAACCACTGCACCACATAGCCTTTTGGTGTTTCAACTGCAATATGCCAGATATGTAAAAGATGCATTTTCAATTAATAAATTAACATATATATTTATATAACTTGGAAAGTATCTGAAAAATACAGCACACATGTAGTCACATTAATATAATATAAAATAATTTAATAAAATGGGTGAATTTGCTTCCCTGTCCATATTTCAAACCATATGCTAAATCAATTTTTTTCCCACCTCTAATATTCTGTGACATTCTTCTACACAAAAATACCCTTTCTAAACCGTCGCTGTTATAGAAAGATTGTCGCAAAATATTTATAGATATTTTTTTCGTCACAATAGCGAAAAACATTGACCAAATCAATGTTGACTTTGTAAAAGAGTATAACGGTCAATGTTGACTTTATCAAATAGTGTAACGGTCAATGGTTATCGTCCCTCTTGCGACGAAAGTTGACCAAATCAATGTTGACTTTTTCCAAGAGTACAACGGCCAATATTGACTTTATCAAATAGTGTAACGGTCAATGGTTGTCGTCGCTCTTGCGATGAATCCATAAGTTCATCACAAGAGCGACGATAGTCCACTATCTTCACATTCGTCACAAGAGAGATGAACATATGGATTTGTCTATAGAGTGACGAATACAGGATGGATTTATAATAAAATTAAAAAAATGAACTCTTTCTCTTGAATTTTGTGATGAAAGGGTACTTTCGTTGCAAGTAGTCATCACAAATTTTTCAATATGTAGTAGTGGCTCATTGTAAGGCATGTCCATATAGAGCCTTACCAAACAAAATCTAGATATGGAAATGCTATCATCATTTATTCTTTATTCACTAATCAACATAATAACACTATTCAACAAAATTAAAAATGAGCAGCATGATAATGAACAACACGTTAAGCATAATAATAATGAACAATACAACAATAATGAACAACATAATAATAATAATAATAATAATAATAATTACCTCAAACTGATGTTGTTCTAAAGCTCCACCCAAACTGATTAACCTCCCAACCAACTAGAAACAACCTATCTGACCCCCTAGCCCTGGGATTCCTTACAGTTTCCTGGCCCCTGAGCCCAAAATTCCCAGCAAAACGTGCCCCCTATGAGATTCCTCCAGTCAACTATAAGCACAAAACAATTGCAGAAAAGATACACAGTCTCAAACTACTTTCTCCCTTCTCCTTCCCTCTCTAATTTTTCCGACCTTCTCCTCATATGAAAATATTACTCCACCCCCAAAGATCCCCCTTCTCGAGTCCTCTCCCTTGCCTTATCCCATTCTCCCCCCTTATCCAACTGACTTATCCCCCCATTAAACCTCAACCACCTTATCCCCCCATTAAACCTCAACCACCTTATTACCCCCTCCATAAATGGGTCCATCTACCAATACAATTATATTATAAAATAAGTCTTCAAAAATAAAGATTAATAATTTATTAAACTAATATTCATTTAAAAAATATTTAATCATGATAATTAAATAATTAATTAGGGTTGTTACATACACCCACACTTCAGGAAACTTTGTCCCGAAGTTAAAGTGATTTATAATACAAGGGAAATGACACATGGTTCACACATTCATATCCAATAAGCAACATTATCAGTAAGTAAGCCCATTAAAACTCATACATACTAGTGTACATGTGCAAGAAATGCATGTATAGCTAGGAAATACAAGTCATGTGCATGTACTAATGACAATAACTATCCCTCTATAGTAATTATTGTATGCATCCAATCCAATCAACCAGACTATTAATTTTATAAAAGATGATAAACCAATTAAATATTTGCGAAATCCCTTAATTACAATAATCTAGCTCAACAATGTTTATTTAGACAATTGTAGTTCAGTTAAGTAATTATGAATATACATATATACACATGTTCTTTTCAGAACGAAAAACAATAAATTCCACCATAAGGCAAATCTCCATACACTCTCAACTATTTCTATTCATCCTTCCTCAACTTACTTCCATCTTCCATTCTTATCCTTCCTCTATTGGACTATCTTGGAGCGTCAACTATATTGACCTAGCTCCAAATAAAACCCATAAGCGGAAGTGTCACTATCTTGACCAAGATTCCCCAGCAGGAAACTGACAGTCATCATCACACATCTAGGGGAGCGTGAGCTAACATTGTCCTCCCATGACTCTAGGTTTCAGAGGATACATGGTGGGAAATGCGTCCACCCGTCCTAATAGAACTAAGGTCCACACCCTATAATGGAAAATATAGTGGCACCATTTTGCTTCAACTTCATCGATGCATACACTATCACTCCTCCATCCCGCATTAGCATGGCCCCCAACCCTTGCTTCTAGGAATCCGTGCAAACTGTGAAGTCCTTTTCCATATCCGACACTCGTAGAATTGGTGCACTAGTTAATAAATTCTTAAGCTCGATGAATGCATAATCAAATTCTTCTGTCCATTCATACCTGACCCCCTTGCACTGGAAAGTGGTGATGGGTTTCGCTATTTTAGAGAACCCTTCCATAAATATCTGATAATAATCTGCTAGCCCCATGAAGCTTCTTACCTCATGATCATTTTTTGGCATTGGCCATTCCATAATGGCCTTTACCTTTTCTGGGTCCACAGAGATTCCTTCACCGGAAATGATATGACCTAAATAGTGAAATTATTTATGGAAGAAGGAACACTTCGACAACTTCCCATACAATTTGTTCTCTCTAGGGCAGGATAACACCACTCGCAAGTGTTCCTCATGTTCTCTTTCGTTCTTGGAATAGATGAGGATATCATCTAGGAATACTTGTACAAAGCAGTCTAAGTACTTCCAGAATACACCATTCATGAGGCTCATGAATACTATTGGCACATTGGTCAATTCGAAAGGTACTACAATGAACTCGTAATGCCCAAACCGTGTTCGAAACGCAGTTTTAGGAATATTGCCTTCCTTAATCCTTAACCGGTGATACGATGATTGCAAATCAATTTTTGAGAATACGGTTGCTCCTTTTATCTGATCAAATAGATAATCTATCTATGGCATTGGGTACCTATTTTTCACTGTAGCACGATTCAAGTCCCTGTAATCTATACACAGTCATAAGGAACCATCATTCTGTTAGTCTCCAATTTTGACCATATTTTTGCCTATATCATGTCAGATATACCCCCATTTCATATCCAGTATCATTTCCTTATGGCCTTACCATGACACATTTTACACCATTTTGCCCTAAATGGAGCTATTCAAGGTATTCATATGATTCAAGTTATTTTTAATGTATTTTGATACTTTAAACTAATATTGATACTAACGTGACATGAGTTAGGTACTTGTTCCCTTGAAACAGACTTATCAGTACCAGGTACCGGATTGCACTTAGTGGAGATGTCAAAGACTTGCACAACATTGCCAGATTGGAATGATAGTCTGATTCATATGATTGATTGAGTCATAGCTCAATGAGATGACTTAGAGTGAAATTATAGAACTGTTTATTATGATGCTTTATGATCCACGCTTCTTGACACTACGTTTCATGAAGCTGCGAAATTAGTTTTAACTAACCATGAGTCATTTTCGGATCTAAGATTCGCTTAGATTAATGCACCTATGTTCAAGACTATTTTGGGGAGGATATATATAAACTCAGATTTCTCTCAAGAAACATTGGTTATGATATATTATGTTATGTGATTTTTGATAATACAATTTGCTATGCATTATAACATTTTCTGTTAAATGATTTGAGTTTGTTTATGAATTATGGAGCGTGAGGTATGAAACAATTATGCATGGAATAATTTGAGTAGCTCTGGTTTCATTTTAGGGTGATTTCACCTCTTGGTTGGGCCCACCAATAGGTTCAATTCGTTGTCTCTTTTCCATAGTATAGTTAGTTTATTTCTAGTTCTAGAATCTGCGTGTGAGTTAGTTTTTAAATTGAAGTTACTCTACTAAATTTTGGCTTAGTCATTTTTTGTTTAGATCATTCTCAGTTTGATATTATCTTGTAGATCATTGAATGTTGGAATGAGTTATTTGCCATTGTATAATTTGAAGAATGAACCAAGTGCTTAGTCTAGATTTGCTCTGTTTTCCAGTTTCCAGTTTAATCATAATTTGAAGATAATTCGAGTTTAGACTTACTCTGTTTTGTTAGGGTAGCTAACTTATGGTCTGGTTAAAGGAAGCTTCCAGTACTTGTAGGGTAAAATAGGACATTTATTAGCTTCACCTTTGTTAGATTTAGAACTGCTTGATACTTAGATTAAATAAGAGGTTTCTAAAATATTCTCTCTTTTATAGTTCAGATAGATATTTTGATGATTAGATGTTTAAGATAATGGTAGATAGCCTTGGGTAATTTCTTTAGATTAGGAATAGAAATACCTTTTCTTAACTCATAATTGTTTCCATTTGATTAATTAGACAAGATATGATTAGTTTTAAGATAATCATTAGGATTCAATTTATAAGAGTAAGTTTATGTTTTCTTCTCAGAATAACCTTTAGGTAGGAGTTAGAATCTTACCAGCACATATAATGTAGCAGCTCTAAGTTCACTTACCCTAGTTCGACAATTTAGTGTTTTCAGGTAATTAAAATCTTTAATACAACAGCCTGGCACCTTCTTCTTCGCAAAAATTACTGGTGCACCCCAAGGTGAGACACTAGGCCTTATTAGACCTAAGTCGAGTTGTTGTTTCAACTACATCTGCAACTCGCAAAGTTTTTGCATTGTCATCCTATACAGAGTCTTGGAAATTGGTTTTGCACCAGGTTTTAGCTCAATAGTAAAATCGAGATCCCTCTTAGGAGGTAACCCTGGCAACTTGTTCAGAAAACATCCTTAAACTCTAACAATATTGGGTATTGATCCAAGGAGGGTCATTTCCTTTCATTCACTGCTTCCACTACATATAGTCAACACCCTTTCCTCATGTACTGCTTAACCTTCATAGTTGAGATAAAGCGTAGAGACACCTTTCTCCATACACCGTAGATCTCTACTAGCCTTCCTTCAACATCAACACAAAGCACCCTTTTTGCAAAGAAATCTACCATAGCTCAATGGGATTCTAACCAATCCATTCCAATGATTATGTCATACATCCCAAGAGCAGTGACGTATACCATCAACCTGGTAGTACACACTCCCAGGTCTACTAGACAATTAACAACACTAGGTCCTACCACTTGTTTTTCCCCTGAATCCATCTCGACTTTTTTTAAGTCATCATGCTCATAGGCTACCAACACACTCTTTTCTAATGTAGATGGTGAAATGAAACTATCTGTAGCACCAGAATCAAATAAAATTTTAACATTGATATGATTTAACGTACCTAGCGAATCCACCACCGCGGATTGATTTTCTGCCTGGCGATTATTAACTGCTGCATAAATCTGGTGGCTACTACTTGCTCTTCTCATTATGGCCTTTCATTTTCTATGCACAAATCCTTCTTGCAACTCTAGGCAGTCACGTTGGTAATGGGTCCCTTCCTATCCCCAACATGTAACATGAGATGGAACCTATGCACTGCTCTGTGACGATCTCTGAAATGAGTTCCTTCACCTGGAACCCCTACCCCTACCAGCTGCTCCTTGAGAAGTTCATGGACCTTCCTGCATCATTGGCGATGCATGGGATGTTGCACTTGTTTCCATTGAAATACCTATGGAAACTATCCTTTGTGTGACTCTATTACCATAATAAGGTGTCCTAGAGCTCCCTCCCCTAGAGAAGGTCCTAGGGGCCTTCCCCACGAATCCAGGATGATGTGGAAAGGTCGACTTCATACCCCCATTTAAGCTCATGTGTTCCTCAGCATAATGTGCATTTTAAACTACTTTCACTACTGAAGATGGTTCCCACATCTATACCATGGCCCTTATCTTAGGGTTTAACCCATAAAACAAAGCATTTTATCCGTCGTTGATCATTATCCATGTACGCAACATATTTTACCAACTCCATGAACCTGATCTCATACTCTTCCAAAGTCTTGTTTCCCTGTACTAGAGCATGAAATGCTCCCACCTGTTGTTCCTCATGGTAAGCTGGTAGATATTTCCTCTAGAACCTTTCCTCAAAAATTTCCCATGAGACAATGTCTGGGTAAGGTGAAACTGCCTCTCCAGGTTGCCCCAATAGTTCAAGGCACTGTCCCTCAACCAAAAGATCATTTTTTTCTCCTTTGATGTGGAATCATAGTCTCTTAAGGCGAAACATCGTGTCATTCCTTCAAACCATGCCTCTGCACATTCACTGGCATGACCCCCAAAAAACTATGGAAGTTTGATCTTCTGCAGTTCTCTAGTGTTGTCCTCGGGTGGAGTCCCTCCCCCTCAATCCCTTGATGCTTCAGGGTTACCCTCTCTAGATGGTGGGGGATCCACTTCGATCCCAGCTGGATGACGCCCCTTTAAAGTCTCATTTATAGCTTCCAAAGAGTGAAAAATGAGAGCTAATTCAGGCAATGGTGATGGCGGCATTGGTGGTCCTTGTGACAATGCCCCTCGACCTCGATTTCCTCAAGTAATAACCATATTGTTTAATTGAATCTTCATTAACCAAATGTTTGTTAGGGAAGAGTCTAAGTCAATTCACATTCACACAGCTTACACTTGAAAACATAGGGTTAGGCGTAAGTGTTTTTTTACTTGTGTGTAAACAAACATTACTCTCTTTAGGGTGAGTATCTAGTTCAAGGTTGAACGCCTCTAAGCTCAGTAACTTCATCTAGAAAATATACTAACTCTCTACCTTTCTAGCTATGCTAGCACTATACCATAGTCACCATAGTGCATCAAATCTCTTATGTAGTGCTTTCTATTATACCTCCTATTATACCCTAACTATTCATCACAACATGTGTCAAACTCTCGCTACTCTACAAGGACCTTTAACCTTTATGAATTATAAAATAACACTATTACATTCATTAATTATATGGGTATATATATGATTAATAACATAGATTACAAACCCACTATTAACATTATAATTTTATAATGTTAATTTAATTATCAGGTTTACCAACAACCATCAAAGTAAATAAGTTAATTAACTTAATTATTAGATTAACGTTATCATTTTTCATTAAATTAAAACTCTTATATACTTTTTTATTCAATTACTATTAACAATAACCCTTTATATATATATATATATATATTTTAAATTTAAAAAACAGTATTAATACTTTCAAAATAAAATAGTAAAATCTAGAAAATAATAATATTATTATTGACTAGTTTGATGATGAGTCTAAAGCACTTATAAAAATAAATATATTGAAATTAAAATATATACAAAATATCTGTGATGTGTGCTTAATATCTTGATGAGAAACGAGGCATTTATTGACAGAACTACAACACTCGAGACCATGCTAGAAATATTTAAGTTCGGGCTTCTTGCATGAGGCCTGTGTGCCTAGCTCCGGCTCTAAGTACCTAAACCCTAAACTCTCACTAGTTCATCCTGCATTTTCCCTCAAGCAGCTTGTTTTTATTTTCTTCCAGACTATGGCCGCCCGCACTTCCCTCATTGTTTCCTCTCTTGGTATTTTGGCTCAAGACTCAGGCTTGGTCTGGGTTTGTATGGTGCATTATGCACAAAGGGCACGTTGGGAAAATAATTCCCCTCTTGGGCTTATTCCTTCAGCTTGGATATTGGTTTCGGGCATGGACGCATAGTGCAAACTAATCTCCTCCATTGCTTGGTGCCTTGAGATTGACACTCTTTTCTTTCTTATAGGCTTGTCTCTTCGTGCTCGGCTTTGCATGCATGCACTGGGCATTGGAAGAACCACGACCCCTTGTGGTTTCTCCACCTCGTGGCTGGTTTCTCCTTTATTTCTTCTGTAAGTAGCTCAAGCGGATGTGGCACTGTGGATATAGTGTCTAGCAGAATATTGTCAGGCCATTACATTACGTGGGTCATGGGGTTGACTCTCCCAGTTATCCTTTGTGAATGTGCTATTTTGGTAGGAGAGGTCATCCAATGCAGTATGCAGTGGTCATACACCCAGGCTCCAACATGTAGCCTCCCATCGGAGGTCTCGAGTTCGAATCCTTTGAAATCTAAAACTTTTGCTAGCCAGGTAGCTCACTCTGAAGCCTAAAACTTCAATACCCACTATCCATTTGATTCCACCCTGAATTCAAGCATCAAAATTCTCGAACGACGATGTGGGTACAAGGATATATCCTTGAACGCTTGGTGCTTGGAACTGGGCTATATGTTGAACGGTTGGCGCTTGGCGCGTTAGCTTGTGACCTGTGTTGTGGTTGTATTCTTAGCTTGTGTGGACACATTGAGATCTTTATGTCCTTGTGGTCTCGTCCATGGTGGATTGTCACTTGGGCGCTAGGCTTTGGCTTGACTTGTGTTGTTGTTAACCTATGGAAGATTAACAACAACATAAGTCTGCACACTATGCTCCTTTGTGGGGTTGGCTTTGGCTTGGTGTTGGGATTTGATTTGGTATTTTGGCTTGGCTTCATATGTTACTACTAACATGTGGTAGGTTCTACTAAACAAAAAGCTCGGGGATTGGAGCCACAGACGCTTGGTCTGCTTGGGCCCATGGGCTCTTCCCTTGATTGCTTTGATTCTTGCTAGCAATAGTTTGCTAGACGCTTAGACTGAATAGTTGGTAATCGGTTGTGTTTTCTTGAGGTGAGTAATGGCCTTCGGTCTGTAAATTTACAGTATTTGTATAGTTGGCTAGTGATGATAAAATAATCTTAGCAAATTTCTTTGAGGCAATGCATTATATTGCCAACGATGTGTTATTTGTTACACACCCTGAAGCCATATTTAATAATAATTGTAGAATTCATTTGTGATGCTAAATTTTCTCTACTTGCAATGATGTGATGAGGTTACCCTAATGTTGTTTGGCAGTGGTGAATTTTTTTCCATGAGCCTTCACAAAAAATGACTTCTTCTTCCATTGAGTGTTTCTTTCCTTTTATACATTTTGCATTTATATTTTGTTTGAACCTTGCTTGCTTTTCTATAATCCCTCTTTTTTTTTTTCTAGTATTTCTGTCAAGATTTTTGCTAAATACAATTACTCAATTTTGTTCTTCATTATATATTACGACTTGGATGAAGATTGTTCAATAAAAAAAAATGTTTTTTTTTAACCTCACCGTAGGATACAAGGGCTTGTTTTGCAAGGTTTGTGTGGAATTACATATTTATATATATACACACACAAATGTTTCAGTGCACTGATTAATGTTTTTTTTTTTTTTTCATAAGTGACTCTGCAACAAACATGACTTTGCATCTAGCTTAGATGTCATGATCCAAGAGGATCGGTGGTTAAGTAAGCCCTTGGCCCCAAAATTTAAACTAGTTCTCTGATACCATGTGTAAGGCCTGTCCATACAGAGCCTTACCAAACAAAATCTAGATATGGAAATGCTATCATCATTTCTTCTTTATTCACTAATCAACATAATAACAATTCAGCATAATAACACTATTCAACAGAATTAAAAATGAGTAGCATGATAATGAGCAACACGTTCAACATAATAATAATGAACAATACAACAATAATGAACAACAACATGATAATAATAATAATTACCTCAAATTGATGTTGTTCGGAAGCTCTGCCCAAATTGATTAACCTCCCAGCCAGCTAGGAACAACCTATCTGTCTCCCTAGCCCTAGGATTCCTTACAATTTCCTGGCCCCCAAGGCTAAAATTCCCAGCAACACGTGCCCCCTGTGAGAGTCCTCCAGTTAGTTGTAAGAAAAAAACAATTGCAGAACAGATACACAGTCCCAAAATTCTTCCTCCCTTCTCCTTCCCTCTCCAAGTTTTCTCACCTTCTCCTCATATGAAAATATTACTCCACCCCAAAAGATCCCCCTTCCCAAGACCTCTCCCTTGCCTTATCCCCTTCTCCTCCCTTATCCAACCGCCTTATTCCCCCATTAAACCTCAACCACCTTATCCCCCCATTAAACCCCAACCACCTTATCCCGCCCTCCATAAATGGGTCCATCTACCAATACAATTATATTATAAAATAAGTCTTCAAAAATAATAATTAATTATTTATTAAACTAATATTCATTAAACAAATATTTAATCATGATAATTAAATAATTAATTAGGGTTTTTACACTCATTCACAAGAAGATGATTACAATGAAGCTCCAAAGGTATTTTTAACATAAATCATAAATGTGAAAACCCTAAACATCCTAAACTCTAACCCCGAAAGATGAAATGCCAAAATATTTGTGGGCCTCGATTGGGGTAGTTGATTCATCAACTTCCTAAGGGCATAAATTTTTCATACAATCTTTGCTTGGAGAATTAAATACCTCATTGGAAAGGTCTAGACAGGAACTAAAACTTCCATTGGGGGTCAAGGTATGATTTTAGAAACCCCTTTGATCCAGGTGGATATAGGTGGCCACCCACCTATTCCAACTAGCTCATATACATTTTTCATCTTGGCAGTTATTTTCTAGCTTTTTGGGTCCTACACTTCCAGGATCGTTTTGAGGATCTAAACAATGTTTTTTGGGCTTGCCACAGTCACACTATAAAAAAATTCAAAGTGTGACAACAATATGTGTAGTCCTCGAATAGATCTTTCCAACAAGCTACCATGTGCCTAAAATGGAGATTGTATGCAAATGTTATGACCCCCGGAAGTTGATGTACCAACTTACCCCATCGGGGCCCACGTGACATTTGGCACTTCATCTCCTAGGGTTAGGTTTTTGGATGTATAGGGTTTTTTGATTACTTCTTGATGCTAAAAATTACTATAGGCCTCATTGTAATGAGATCAGAAAAATGTGTGTAGCTTCCACATCTCTTCTCAGAGATTAGCTACAACCATTCGAGCAAGATTGTTTTCATTCTGCATTTTACAGCTTTCAGCATATTTATTTATTGAATAGAAGTCAAGTTTCACTGTATCTCTATTTTAATTTTGTAGATATGTGTTTCATTTCATTCCTCTCATAAATCTAGATCAGTGGTATCAGAGAAGTCTATTCTTCATTTGTTTCTATGTGCATGTTGTTAAATTTGGCAACTTTGACAGTCATTCTCCAATGAGAGGCCATATGGGCCACCCTGAGGCTAGCCAGGGAGATTTGGATAATTAACCAGTCTTGTGAGGTATTGACAAAAGCCAAGGGGAACAGAAAATATTTGTGAGTCAAACCGAAAGTTAGGACAAACGAGATGCTATGTGAGTCTAATGCAAAAGTCAGGGGGAATGTACAACCTCTGTAAGAATAAACAATCTAGTGCAAAAGTCATGGGGAACATACAACCTTTGTGAGCATAGACAGACTAGTGCAAATGTCAAGGGGAACATACAACCTCTGTGATCCTAGTCAAACCTTGTGAGCTATGAGAAAAAGTCAAGGTATCTAGCAAAAGTTAGGTTGAATGTAAAATTACTATGATCTAGAAACAAATGATATTCCTAATATTGCAAATGATGTAATTGTATTGATCTAGTGCGTTGACATGTGTAAACATTATCCACCATGAAGAGAATTTCGAATTTCCTTGTCAAGAGTTGTAACTAAAGTCTTGATCCTAGTTCTATGTTAGAACTAAAGTGTAATGTTGAGTTGCAACTAAAGTCTTGAGTCTAGTTCTATATTAGAGCTAAAGTGTAATGTTGAGTTGCAACTAAATTCTTAAGTCTAGTTCTAAGTTCGAACTAAAGCATGTCAGTCTCAAGTCTAGTTCTAAGTTTGAACTAAAGTGTAATGCTAAGTTGTAACCAATCTCAAGTCTAGTTCTAAGTTCGAACTAAAGTGTAATGTTGAGTTGTAACCAATCTCAAGTCTAGTTCTACGTTTGAACTAAAGTATGAAGCTAAGTTATGACTAATGCATGGATTCAGGTTACTATTTCGAGCTTCTCCTCTTTCCTTCTTGACGCAGTACCCCAACCCTCAGGTCGGAGTCCGCATAGGATCTTTCAATTTCGGCCCCATTAGAGTCTGACTGGCTCTTCAATTTCCTATTTGAGAAATTTATTCACACACCCAACTGAGTGTATGTCACAGGTCCTTCTGAGTTATGTTCATGTGATCTTTGCACTGGCATGAACTCCATGATCAACACCCAACTGAAATTGGGACTTTCCCCTTTTCCTTTCGGGGTACAGTATTTCGCGAGTTCATGAATCCTATTGTCGAGTGCCTTACTTCTTCGACCTCCAAAACCTAAAATACCAAACACTAGACCCTTCTTGCCACTGACTCCGGCTTTCCACTCATCGTGATTTCGGGAGTTGAGATGATGTGCAACTCTATCTCTTGACTCCCAGAGTCCCGAAATATGAATTGTCGAAATCCCGAAAGTCCACTCTAAGTCCTATTGCACTTTGCGACTTCGAGATTTTCCCTTTACTGCTCCTCGTTCCTTGTCATCAGTATTCCCAGTACGTCGAACCCTGAAAAACCAAAATGTTGCTATCTCACTTCCAAGGAGATCAACAGCTGTGATCCTCCCCTAATCCAACGACTGGCGTGATTTCACGTACTGGGAGTTCGTGATGCTCAATCTCAAACTCTCTACCTCCTATACCTTTCGGACCCTAAATTACCGAAATTCGGAAATGGTTTTATTCCCTCGGGATTTCGCGAACCGGGAGTTCAAAAATATCGATTCCAAATCATTGTCTCCTCAAGATCCTGGATCCTAAAATGTCGAAATGCCGAAACGCTCCTCCATAGGTATTTCACGTTTCACAATTTTAGAGCTTCTTATGTGGAGCACTCTACTCCTTGTCAACAGGAATGCCGAAATGCTAACAAACATCCTGCTGCGACTTGTGATATCGGGATTTCCTCCCCCTTATGTCCCGATCACTCGTCCTCAGGACTTCTGAAACCCCGAATTCTGATATTTCAAAATTTTGACCTCGTCATTCTTCGCCTTTATACACAAAAACTCTTTTCTCATTTTAGGGATTTGATCAACCAAAGGTTTCGTCCACACTTTGGACTTATGACCCCTAAACTGTCGAAATGATCTCAACGGTCCAATGATCGAATTCAATGGTCCACGTTAAATCTTTCCTTTCGAAGGTGGGTTTGTCCAACGCTTAAATTCCCCGCAACTTTCTTGGATCCTACAGTCCTCTCTATTTTGGGAGTTCTCCTCGAAGAATTCCGACCGTTCAATTTCCTCCTCAAGAACCTCTACCTCAAAATCGAATCTGTCATCCTTCTCTGGGGCATGACTTCTGAACAACTACTTGAGCTTCATGCTTTCTCTTGAATGATTCAAAGGCCCTAACCCTTCTGATCTTTCTTCTCAAACTTAGGTCTTCATGGAGACTCCTGCATGCACTCCTTGTGGCAATCCTTCAAATACTTCAGCGTACTTGAACTCCCGACTCTGTGCACTTTCTTTGCAACAACAGTCCTTCAATCTCTCAACCTTAGTTGATAAGTTATAAGGTCTCGACCAACCTGCGCACACCTTACACGGCTTCTTTGCTCATATTGCACTTCCGCTGGAATGAGAACAATGGTATCTCTCTTGATCTTTCAGAGATAAACTTTGAACCTTTGTCACACACTCCTTGTTGATGTTTCACTGCACTCCTTGTAGGAAATTCTCTCAGGAAGAGAAACAACTGAAACTCATTCTCTTTCTCTCTCATAATTTAAAAATTCAAAATGAAAACATACATTCACACACAGCATAATAACAAATGAATGACAGAGAGAGTAAGAAACTGTAAGCAGACCACTCAGCATGTATACACAGAAAACATCATAACACCATGAGTCTGAATCAAAGCTTCATATATTAATTCAAGATTCTGTACATGGGTTCTCCTCTAAAACTCTTCTGCTACAACTCTCTTCTTCTCTATGCTAATGTGATTAATGATCTAATTTTGATTGATACAATGATACGAAAATGAGGGTGTCTATAGTCGTTTTCCCTCCTGTTCCTAAAAATGTCTAATTTGGGATTTTAAATCTACCTACTTTCATTAACTGGGCATAAATGCCTTTTACATCGACAGATGAGAGAAAATTGCTCAAGATCTATTTACAATTCACTTATTCATAAATGTGCGTACACATTCCTTAACTATTTCATTAATATTCCTTTCTTAGTCGTTCAAAATATTTCAAAACATTTTCAACATGTGCAAAAATGAGTTTCGGTCATCCCAGTTGTCTTCCACCTCCACGCTCGCTTGCTGTTGGCGATGCTTCTGCATCATACTCCCTTGCTTGAAAATTTTCATGGAATCTTATTCATGAGTTCTTGAATAGTCTATCCATGCTTCTGAACCTCTGCTTCATTCTCCCAACTGGCATCTTGAACTGGATGTCCCTTCCATTTGACCAAGTATTCAAAATACTCTTTTCTCCTAATCCTCTTATTGATTCTCTTGTCAAGTATACTTTCCATCTGTGGCTTTTCAGGTATAGGAATTTGTTTAGTCCACTAAACCTCTGTCTATTCACTATCTGCTCCTGCTTCTTCATCTCTGTAAGGGTACAAATCTGAGATGTTGAATATCAGTGAAATTCTGATCCCATCGGGTAATTCGATCTCATATGCATTTGCCCCAAATTTCTTTACAATCTTGCATGGTCCAATATTCTTCATTTTCAGTTTGTTATATGTTCCCCTTGGGAACCTTTCTTTCCTCAGATGTGTAAGAACTAGATCACCAACTTCAAATTGAAGTTCTCACCTATGCTGATCTGCTCTGCATTTATACTCTTGACTCAAATTTTGCAAACGTTCCCTCACTTGGCGGTCAAGTTCCTTCATTGCCTCTGCAAAATCCTCCGCACTAGCACTTCTAGTTTCATTATATTCTGAATCCTTCAATTCAAAAACTCCCCTTAGTTGAATTCCATATAGAATTTGGAATGGACTTTTCCCTGTGCTTCTGTTGAGTGAATCATTGTAAACAAATTCTGCGTGTGGTGGAATGTGATCCCATTGACAGTGGTGTTCAATCACTAGGATTCTTAGCAAATCTGCCAAGCTCCTGTTCACAACTTATGTTTTCCCATCCATCTGAGGATGATAAGCTGAGCTAAATGACAAATTTGTCCCCAACTTTTTTTGTAAAGTCCTCCAGAAATGTCCCATGAACTTGGTGTCTCGATTTGAAACTATATTTCTTGGTAAGCCATGAAGTCTGACAACTTCCTTGAAAAACAGGTTCGCAATATGAGTTGTGTCGCTAGTTTTCTGACATGGTATAAAATGTGCAATATTTGAAAATATTTCTATCACCATAAAGATTGAATCAAATCCTCTTTGCGTTCCTGGTATCCCCAATATAAAATCCATGCTCATTGCATCCTACAGCCTCTCAGGTATGGGTAATGGCTGGTATAAACCTGTGTTCTGCCTTTTTCCCTTTGTGTGCTGACAAATTCTACATCTGTCCACAAATATTTTGACATCTTTCATCATCCCTGGCCAAAAATATGAGCCATTTAATTTCGAGAACGTTTTTTCATGACCGAAATGTCCGACCAATCCTCCACTATGTTTTTCTTTCAACATATTCTCCCTCATGGAGCATTTTGGAATACATAATTGATTGCCTCTGAATAATAATCCATCCTGGATCATATATTTGGTCCACTGGCTTCTGTCCCTGAGAATTGGATTCTCATATGCCTCATATGCCTCTTTAAAATCTGGATCGTCTCTGTACATTTCTTTGAGATTATCAAAACCCAAAGTTTTGACTCTAAATTCCTGCATAAGGAAACATTTCCTGCTCAAAGCATCAACGACTTTGTTAGCAGTTCTAGAAATATGTTTAATTACAAAAGTAAAATTATGCATGTATTCAACCGATTTAACATGTCTTTGGTTCAACTTCTCTTATTGAGTCATGAATTGTAAGGCATGATTATCACTATACAAAACAAACTCTTTAGGAACCAAATAATCTCTCCATTTCTTCAACACCTGTATGACTGCATAAAATGCTTTTCCATATCTGGAGTACTTAACCTTTGCTTCATTCAGTTTCTCATTGAATTATGCGATCGGTCTGTCATCTTGGCTCAAGTCCGCTCCAATTGCAAATCCACTAGCATCACACTTGACCTGAAATGTCTTACTGAAATATGGCAACACCATATTTGGTTGTTCAGTAATCTTTTTCTTCAGCAAGTTGAAACTTCTTTCTGCTTCCTCTATCCAATGAAAATATTTGTGTCTTTTCTTCACCGTGCCCATCATTGGTGTGCTAATCCCACTAAAATTTCAGATGAATTTCCTATAGAAACTAGCTAATCCATGGAAGCTTCGAACCCCAAATACACTTTTCGGCGATGGCCAGTTCTTAATCGCCTCTACCTTATCCGGATCCATTTTTATCTCATCTGCAGAGATAACAAAACCCAAATAAATGAGTTATGTCCTCATAAATGTTGATTTCTTCATATTTATCAACAACTTCTCTTGTTGTAATCTCCTCATCACTGTAGCTAAATGCTTCAAGTGTTTTGTTTCTCTCTTGCTGAAAATTAATATATCGTCAAGATATACGATGACGAACTTCTCGATAAACTCTTTCAAGACTTAATTCATCAATCTCATGAAAGTATTGGGCGTGTTCGTTAAGTCAAATGTAATAACAAGCCATTCATACAGCCCCTCATTTGTCTTGAAGGCTGTGTTCTATTCGTCACCTTATCTCATACGAATTTGATGATATCCGCTTTTCGTATCAATCTTTGAAAAAAAAATGGCTCCACTCAAGCAATCCATCAAATCATCCATCCTTGGAAAAGGAAATCTATATCTTATGGTAATCTTGTTGATTTCCCTCGAGTCTATGCAAATCCTCCAGCCTCCATCTTTCTTTGGGCTGAGCACTGTTGGAACAACGCATGGACTCAAGATTTCTCGAATCAACCCTTTGTCCATTAAGTCTTGGACTTGTCTCTTGACCTCTTCATTCTCCTGTGGCGTCAATCTTCACGCTTCTTTGTTTGGTAAACTAGCTCTAGGTATAATATCAATGTGATGACTTATACTTCTGATAGGTGGCAATGAACAAGGTAGTTCATCCACTACTATATCAGCAAACTCTTCTAGCAACTTCTGGATTTCCTCTGGTAAATCATCCACTCTTGTACTAGTTAAAACAATTCTAGGCTTCCTAACCATGATGAATTGTGTATCTTCCTTCTTCTTAACCTCCTTAAGAAGCTCCTTCCCACTCATGAGAAGTACAATGTTGCTCACTTTTGGTTTCGTTTCTTTATCCTTAATTGGCAGCAACATGTGAGTTCTCCCATTCTTCTCTAGGGTGTATGTGTTCTTTCTCCCATCATGAATCACATTCCTGTCATATTTCCACGGTCTACCCAGTAATAGATGACAAACATCCATGGGAATGACATCACATATTATTTCATCCTTATATCCTCCTATTTTAAATTCAACTAAACATTGTTTAGTGACATTTACCTAATGTCCTTTTTGTAACCACAAAACTCTGTATGGGCTTGGATGTTCAATAGTATCCAGCTCCATATTTTCTACAATCTCTGTAGAAACGAGATTGTTTGTGCTACCACTATCCACGATGACTTTTCATACCCTTTCTTTATTCTTGCAAGCAGTCTAAAAATGTCTATTCCTTTGGGTTGGGTTCTCTGCCTCCTTCTCTAGCATTAAGAGAACTTTTCTCATCATCAATGATATTTTGCCCTCAGCATCTTCTGCCTCAACATTCCATCCTTGTGCTTCAGTAATGTGAGTTTCACCTCCTTCTTTCTTTCTATCTGGACATTCATAGGATTTGTGTCCATTTTTCCCACAGGTAAAGCATTTTATTTCTCTACCTCTGCCTCTTCCTCTTCCTTTGGTTCGAGGAAAAGTATTTCTAGCATCACATTGTTCTCTTTGTGAGATTCCACCTCTCTCAGTTTGAGTTTGAGGTTTCTTCCACTCTCATTTAGGTTTATGATTCCTGTCTTGGACAATTGTTTTGCCTCTAGCTTGACTTCTGCCTCGGCCTTTCTGACCTTGCTTCCGGCTCAGCTTCTCTTCGTCTTTCATAGCCATCTGATAATCATCCTCCACATTCTGAAGGCTCATCATGCTCATCTCATCCTGAATGTCATATCACAGACCATTCATGTACCTGGCAACCTTTTCATCATCACTTTCCCGATTACCTACTCTGATGTTTATCTTGTAGAATTCCTCAGTGTATTCTTTTACTGAACTCAACTTCTGTCTCAAATTCTACATTCTCTGAAACAGAGTAATTTGATAATCCTTGGGTATGAAATTTTCCTTCATCTTTGCAACCATTCTCTCCCAGCTTTTGATTTTTTTCTTTCCTTTACAACATCCATTATCCTACAGTTCATCCCACCATAATGATGCATGTCCTTTAAGTCTTGTGACAACATGTTTAACCTTTTTGTCTTCCTCAATATCTGCATAATCAAAATATTTATCCAAAGCTCTAATCCAGTCTAGAATTCCTTCTACATCCAGGTTTCCTTCATATATTGGAATGTCCATTTTCTCTTTGGCACCTATCCTTGCAACAAACCTGAATAGGCGTTCATCTGCTGCATCTTCGACTACAACTTCTTCTCACTCATTTCCATCTTCATTTTCACTTTCAGCCTCGCTGATATCCCTAGCGTTGACTATGCACCTTTGTGCTATCTCCATGGCATCAAGCCTAGCATGTAGTTCATGCATTCCCCTTTCCACTGTTGGATCAGGCATTGGCCTCTCTCTCCTTCTCGGCGGCATGGCTGGAAATATTTTCTCTTTTCTCTGCTAAATAAGGAAAATAACTCTTACTTGATCTGATACCACACTAACGCAGTACCCCGACCCTCAAGATGGAGTATGCATAGGATGTTTCAATTTCATCCCCCTTAGATTCTGACCGGCTCTTCAATTTCCTCTTCGGGAAATTTATTCACACACCCAACTAAGTTTATGTCAAAGGTCCTTCTGAGTTATGCTCATGTGATCTTTGCACTGGCATGAACTCCACGATCAACATCCAACTAACATTGAGACTTTCCCCTTTTCATTTCGGGATATCGGATGTCACAAGTTCATGAATCCTGTTCTCAAGCGCCTTACTTCTTTGACCTTTGAAACCAGAAATACCAAACACTAGACCCTTCTCGCCACTGACTTCGGCTTTACACTCATTGCAATTTCGGGAGTTGTGATGATGTGCAACTTTGTCTCTTGACTCCTGAAGTCTTGAAATCCAAATTGTCGAAATCTCAAAAGTCGACTCTAAGTCCTGTCACACTTCACGACTTCGAGATTTTCCCTTTACTTCTCCTCGTTCCTTGTCATTAGTATTCCCAGTATGTCGAACCTTGAAATACCAAAATGTTGCTATCTCACTTCCAAGGAGATCAATGGTTGTGATCCTCCCCTGATCCGACGGTTGGCATGATTTCATGTACCGGGAGTTCATAATGCTCGATCTCGAACTCTCTACCTCCTATACCTTCCGGACCCCGAATTACCAAAATGCCGAAATGGTTTTCTTCCCCTGGGATTTCGTGAACCGGGACTTTGAAACTATCGATTCCAAATCACTGTCTCCTCAAGATCCTGGATCCTGAAATGACGAAAAGTTGAAATGCTACTCCAAAGGTATTTCATGTTTCACAATTTCGGAGCTTCTTATGTGGAGCACTCTACTCCTTGTCAACAGGAATGACGAAATGTTGATTCCTGAAATGCCGATAAATATCCTGTTGCGACTTGTGATTTCGGGCTTTCCTCCTCCTTATGTCCTGATCACTCGTCCTCAGGACCTCCGAAACCCCAAATTCCAAAGTTCTGAAATTCAGACCTTGTCACTCTTCGCCTTTATACAAGAAAAACTCTTTTCATGTTTCGGGGATTTGATCAACCAAAGGTTTCGTCCACACTTCGGACTTATGACCCCCGAAATGCCAAAATGATCTCGACGGTCCAATGATCGAAATCAATGGTCCACGTTAAATCCTACCTTTTGAAGGTGGGTCTGTCCAACGCTTAACTTCCCCACAACTTTCTTGGATCCTATGATCCTCTCTATTTTGGGAGTTCTCCTTGAAGAATTCCAATCGTTCAATTTCCTCCTCAAGAACCTCTGGCTCAAAATCGACTCTAGGATCTTTCTCTGCAGTGCGACTTCTGCACAACGACTTGAGCTTCCTGCTACCTCTTAAATAATTCAAAGGCCCTAACCCTTCTGAGATTTCTTTGCAAACTCAGGTCTTCAAGGAGACTCATACACGCACTCCTCGCGACAATCCTTCAAATACTTCAACATACTTGAACTCCCAACACTGTGCACTTTCTCTGTAACAACAATCCTTCAATATCTCAACCTTAGTTGATAAGTTATAAGGTCTCGACCAGCCTGCCCACACCATGCACGGCTTCTATGCTTGTCTTGCACTTCTACTAGAATCAAAACAATGGTATCTCTCCTGAGCTTTCAGAGATAAACTCTGAACCTTTGTCACGCACTCCTTGCATATGTTTCACTGCACTCCTTGCAGGAAATTCTCTCAGGAAGAGAAACAACTGAAACTCATTCTCTTTCTCTCTCAGAATTTAAACATTCAACATGAAAACATACATTCACACATAGCATAATAACAAATGCATAACAGAGAGAGTAAGAAACTGTAAGCAGACTAATCATCATGTATACACAGAAAACATCATAACACCATGAGTCTGAATCAAAGCTTCATATATTAATTCAAGCTTTTGTACATGGGTTCTCCTCTACAACTCTTCTTCTACAACTCTCTTCTTATCTATGCTAATGTGCTTAATGATCTAATTCTGATTGATACAATGATACAAAGATGAGGGTGTCTATAGTCATTTTCCCTCCTGTTCCTAAAACTGTCTAATCTAGAATTTTAAATCTACCTACTTTCATTAACTGGGCATAAATGCCTTTTACATCGACAGATGAGAGCAAATTGCTCAAGATCTGTTTACAATTCACTTATTCATAAATGTGTGTCCACCTTCCTTAACTATTTCATTAATATTCCTTCCTTAGTCTTTCAAAATATTTCAAAACATTTTCAACACATGAAAAAATGCATTGCGCTCATCCCAGTTGTCTTCCGCCTCTACGCTCGCTTGCTGCTAGCGATGCTCCTGCATCATACTCCCTCGCCTGAAAACTTTCATGGACTCATGTTCATGAGTTCTTGCATGGTCTTTCCATGCTTCTGAATCTCTGCTTCATTCTCCCAACTGGTATCTTCAAATAGATGTCCCTTCCATTTGACCAAGTATTCAAAATACTCTTTTCTCCTGGTCCTCTTGTTGATTCTCTTGTCAAGTATACTTTCCATCTGTGGATTTTCAGCTACAAGCATTTGTTTAGTCCACTGAACCTCTGTCTATTCACTGTCTGCTTCTGCTTCTTTAGCTCTATAAGGGTACTAATCTGAGATGTTGAATATCGTTGAAATTCTAATCCCATCGGGTAATTCGATCTCATATGCATTTGCACCAAATTTATTTACAATCTTCTAGAGTCCAATCTTCTTCATTTTTAGTTTGTTATATGTTCCCCTTGGGAACCTTTCTTTCCTTAGATGTGTAAGAATCAGATCACCAACTTCAAACTGAATTTCTCACCTGTGTTGATCTGCTTTGCGTTTATACTCTTGACTCGAATTTTGCAAACGTTCCCTCACTTGGCTGTGAAGTTCCTTCATTGCCTCTGCAAAATCCTATGCACTAGCGCTTCTAGTTTCATTATGTTCTGAATCCTACAATTCAGAAACTCCCCTTGGTTTCATTCCATATAGAATTTGGAATGGAATCTTCCCTATGCTTCTGTTGAGTGAATCATTGTAAGCAAATTCCGCCTGTGGAAGAATGTGATCCCACTGACTGTGGTGTTCAGTCACTAGGCTCCTTAGCAAATCTCTGAAGCTCTTGTTCACAACTTCTGTTTTCCCATCCATATGAGGATGATAAGATGAGCTAAATGAAAAGAATTTCCCTAGCTTCTTCCATAAAGTCCTCCAAAAATGTCTTAGGAACTTGGTGTCTCAATATGAAACTATACTTCTTGGTAAGCCATGAAATTTGATAACTTCCTTGAAAAATAGGTTCGCAATATGAGTTGCGTCGTTGGTTTTCTAACATGGTATAAAATGTGCCATCTTTGAAAATCTTTCTACCACCATAAAGATTGAATCAAGTCCCCTTTGCATTCTTGGCAGCCCCAATATAAAATCCATGCTCACTGCATCCCATGGCCTCTCAAGTATGGGTAATGGCCGGTATAACCCTATGTTCTTCCTTTTTTCCTTTGTGTGCTGACAAATTCTACATCTTTCCACAAATTTTTTAACATCTGTGCTCATCCCTGGCCAAAAATGTGAGCCATTTAATTTCGAGAACGTTTTTTCATGACCGAAATGTCTGGCCAATCCTCCACTACGTTTTTCTTTCAACAGATTCTCCCTCATGGAGCATTTTGGAATACATAATTGATTGGCACTGAATAATAATCCATCCTGGATCATATATTCGGTCCACTGGCTTCTGTCCCTGAGAATTGGATTCTCATATCCCTCATATGCCTCTTTAAAATTTGGATCATCTCTGTACATTTCTTTGAGATTATCAAAACCCAAAGTTTTAACTCTAAATTCTCGCATAAGAAAACATTTCCTACTCAAAGCATCATGAACTTTGTTAGTAGTTCCAGAAATATGTTTAATTACAAAAGTAAAATTCTGCATGTAGTCAACCCATTTAGCATGTCTTTGGTTCAACTTTTCCTGTTGAGTCATGAATTGTAAGGCATGATTATCACTATACAAAACAAACTCTTTAGGAACCAAATAATGTCTCCATTTCTTCAGTGCTTGTATGACTGCATAAAATTCTTTGTCATATGTGGAGTACTTAACCTTTGCTTCATTCAGTTTCTCACTGAAGTATGAAATCAGTCTGTCATCTTGGCTAAAGACCACTCCACATGCAAATCCACTAGCGTCACACTTGACCTGAAATGTCTTACTGAAATATGGTAACACCAGATTTGGCTATTCAGTAATCTTTTTCTTTAGCAAGTTGAAACTTCTTTCTGCTTCCTCTGTCCAATGAAAATATTTGTGTCTTTTCTTCACTGTGTCCATCATTGGTGTGCTAATCCCACTAAAATTTAGGATGAATTTCCTGTAGAAACTAGCTAATCCATGGAAGCTTTGAACCTCAAATACACTTTTCGGTGATGGCCAATTCTTAATCACCTCTACCTTATCCGGATCCATTTTCATCTCATCTGTAGAGATAAAAAAAACCAAATAAATGCGTTATGTCCTCATAAATGTTGATTTCTTCATATTTATCAACAACTTCTCTTGCTGTAATCTCCTCATCATTGTAGCTAAATGCTTCAAGTGTTTTGTTTCTGTCTTGCTGAAAATTAATATATCGTCAAGATATACGATGGCGAACTTCTCGATAAACTCTTTTAGGATTTCATTCATCAATCTCATGAAACTACCAAGCATGTTTGTTAAGCCAAATGGAATAACAAGCCATTCATATAGCCCCTCATTCATCTTGAAGGCTGTCTTCCATTCGTCACATTCTCTCATATGAATTTGATGATATCCGCTTTTCAAATCAATCTTTGAAAAAAAAATTGCTCCACTCAAGCAATCCATCAAATCATCCATCCTTGGCAAAGGAAATCTATATCTGATGGTAATATTGTTGATTTCCCTCGAGTCTGTGCACATCCTCTAGCCTCCATCTTTCTTTGGGCTGAGCATTGTTGGAACAATGCATGGACTCAAGCTTTGTCGAATCAACCCTTTGTCCATTAAGTCCTGGACTTGTCTCTTGACCTCTTCATTCTCCTACAGCATCAATATATACACTTCCTTGTTTGGTAAACTAGCTCCAGGTATAATATCGATGTGATGACTTATAGTTCTGATCGGTGGCAACGAACAAGGTAGTTCGTCCACTACTATATCAACAAACTCTTCCAACAACTTCTGGATTTCTTCTAGTAAATCATCCACTCTTGTACTGGTTAAAACAATTCTAGGCTTCCTGACCATGATGAATTGTGTATCTTCCTTCTTCTTAACCTCCTTAAGAATTTCCTTCCCACTCATGAGAAGTACAGTGTTGCTCACTTCTGGTTTCGTTTCTTGATCCTTAATCGACAGGAACATGTGAGTTCTCCCATTCTTCTCCAGGGTGTATGTGTTCTTTCTCCCATCATGAATCACATTCCTATCATATTGCCACAGTCTACCCAACAAAAGATGACAAACATCCATGGGAATGACATCATATAGTATTTCATCCCTATATCCTCCTATTTTAAATTCAACTAAACATTGTTTAGTGACATTTACCTGATGACCTTTTTGTAACCACGAAACTCTGTATGGGCTTGGATGTTCAATAGTCTCCAGCTCCATATTTAACACCATCTCTATACAAATGAGATTTCTTTTTCTACCACTGTCCACGATGAATTTGCATACCCTGTCTTTGGTCTTGCAAGCAGTCTGAAAAAGTCTGTTCCTTTGGGTTGGGTTCTCTGCCTCCTTCTCTGGCATTAAGAGAACTTTTCTCATCATCAGTGATCTTCTGCCTCAACATTCTGTCCTTGTGCTTTGACAATGTGAGTTTCACCTTGTTCTTTCTTTCTATATAGACATTCATAGGATTTGTGTCCATTTTTTGCACAGGTAAATAATTTTATTTCTCCACCTCTGCCTCTTCCTCTTCCTCTGGTTCAAGGAAAAGTATTTCTATCAGCATATTGTCCTCTCTGTGAGCTTCCACCTCTCTCAGTTTTAGTTTGAGGTTTATTCCACTCTTCTTTAGGTTTTTGATTCCTGTCTTGGGCAATTGCTTTTCCTCTGGCTTGACTTCTGCCTTGGCCTCTCTGACCTTTCTTCCGGCTCAACTTCTCTTCATCTTTCAGATCCATCTGATAAGCATCCTCCACATTCCAAAGGCTCATCATGCTCATCTCACCCTGAATGTCATATCACAGACCATTCATGTACCTGGAAACCTTTTCATCATCACTTTCCTGATGACCTACTCTGATGTTTATCTTATAGAATTCCTCAGTGTATTATTTTACTGAACTCAAATTCTGTCTCAAATTATGCATCCTCCGAAACATAGTAATTTGATAATCCTTGGGTATGAATTTTTCCTTGATCTTTGCAACCATTCTATCCCAGCTTTTGATTTTTTGCTTGCCTTTATAGTGTCTGTCAGCCTGCAGTTCATCCCACCATAATGCTGCATGTCCTTTAAGTCTTGTTACAACATGTTTAATCTTTTTGTCTTCCTCAATATCCTCATAATCAAAATATTTATCCAAAGCTCCAATCCAGTCTAGAAGTTCTTCTACATCCAGGTTTCCTTCATATACTGGAATGTCCATTTTCGCTCTGGCACCTATTGTTTATGGATAAATTCGTGAGTGCGGACACAGACCAATCTCCCCAAGATCCACCTGGATCTGGAACAAACCGTAACAGAATACTACTCTTTCCCTAGATCTAACTATTGAATGAACTAAGAGAAATAGATAGTGCTCATACCTTTTGAACACTTTCTGTTAATCTCTGTTGTTCCTCGCTCTGCTCCGATTCTCTTGTGTCGTTCAATCACAACAACACAAACCAATCACAACAAAAGCATTAATATATTCAATATCTAGTCTATACATGTGATCAAGGAATCATGTAATAAGATGACATCATCATTATGGGAAAGAGACATATTCATATATTGCATTAACTGAAAG
>JZKD02S1942231.1:446476-461780 GCA_000966675.3 Picea glauca
TACTTTGCCAACCATTCGAACTCCAACTCATCCTTCTAGAAGATTCCTTCTAGAAGAATCGAGAATTTATTCATTTTCTCCTTTAGAAACATGTCCGCACCCTGACCATTAACACGGTGCGGAAAGTCCGCAGTTCAGCTGAATGCAACCTGCGGAAATTAAGGATTTCCGCAGGAGAGTATGTAAGCAGCCTGCGTACCATTCTTAACATATGATTTTGAGAAAATGATTAATGTAACTTCTTATGGAAAATGTTCTTAAAAAAGAGTTTGATCTTCTATCACCATGACATGATCATGTTATCATCCCAATAACCAAAAATGCAGATAACACCTATCCTCGCAATAGCCCTGAATAGGCGTTCATCTACTGCATCTTCGACTACAACTTCTTATCCCTCGTTTCCAGCTTCATTTTCACTTTCATCCTCACTGATATCCCCAGCGTTGACTGTGCGCCTCTATGTTGTCTCCATTGCATCAAGCCTAGCACATAGTTCACGCATTCCCCTTTCAACTGTTGGATCAGGCATTGGCCTCTCTCTCCTTCTCAGCGACATGGCTGCAAATATTTGCTCTTTTCTCTGCTACAAAAAGAAAAGAACTCTTACTCACTCTGATACCACACTAACGCAATACCACAACCCTTAGGTCGGAGTCCGCATAGGATATTTCAATTTCGACCCCCTTAGAGTCTGACTGGCTTTTCAATTTCCTCTTCAAGAAATTTATTCACACACCCAACTGAGTGTATGTCACAGGTCCTTCTGAGTTATGCTCACATGATCTTTGCACCGGCATGAACTCCACAATCAACACCCAAATGACATTGGGAGTTTCCCCTTTTCCTTTTGGGATACCGAATTTCTCGAGTTCATGAATCTTGTTGTCGAGCACCTTACTTCTTCAACCTACGAAACTTGAAATACCAAACACTATACCCTTCTCGCCACTGACTTCGACTTTCCACTCATCGCGATTTCGGGAGTTGCGATGATGTGCAACTCTGTCTCTTGACTCCCGAAGTCCCGAAATCCGAATTGTCGAAATCCTTAAAGTCCACTCTAAGTCCTGTTGCACTTCCCGACTTTGGGATTTTCCCTTTACTAGTATTCCTAGTATGTTGAACCCCAAAATATTAAAATGATTCTATATCACTTCCAAGGATATCAATGGCTGTGATCCTCCCCTGATCCGAAGGCTGGCATGATTTCACGTACCGGGAGTTCGTGATGCTCGATCTCGAACTCTCTACCTCCTATACCTTCCAAACCCTGAATTACCGAAATGCCGAAATGGTTTTCTTCCCCCAGGATTTCACGAACCGAGACTTCGAAAATCTCGATTCCAAATCACTGTCTCCTCAAGATCCTGGATCCCGAAATGTTGAAATGTCGAAACGCTCCTCCAAAGATATTTCGCGTTTCGCGATTTCAGAACTTCTTATGTGGACCACTCTACTCCTTGTCAACAGGAATGTTGAAATGTCGATTCCCAAAATGTTGACAAATATCCTGTTGTGACTTTTGATTTTGGTCTTTCCTCCCCCTTGTGTCCCGATCACTCATCCTTAGGACCTCCGAAACCCCGAATTCTAAAGTTCTGAAATTTTGACCTCGTCAATCTTCGCCTTTATACATGAAAACTCTTTTCGCGTTTTGGGGATTTGTTCAACTAAAGGTTTTGTCCACACTTCGGACTTATGCCCCCGAAATGTCAAAATGATCTCGACAGTCCAATGATCGAAATCAATGGTCCACGTTAAATCCTGCCTTTTGAAGGTGGGTCTGCCCAACACTTAACTTCCCTGAAACTTTCTTGGATCCTAAGGTCCTTGCTATTTCAAGAGTTCTCCTCGGAGAATTCTGACCATTCAATTTCCTCCTCAAGAACCTCTGTCTCAAAATCTACTCTGCGATCCTTCTCTGGGGCGTGACTTCTGCATAATGAATTGAGCTTCCTGCTTTCTCTTGCATGATTCAAAGGCCCTAACCCTTTTGATCTTTCTTCGCAAAATCAGGTCTTCAAGGAGACTCATGCACGCACTCCTTGTGGAAATCCTTCAAATACTTCAACATACTTGAACTCCTGACTCTGTGCACTTTCTATGCAACAACAGTCCTTCAATATCTCAACCTTAGTTGATAATTTCTAAGGTCTCGACCAACCTGCGTAGACCTTTTACGGATTTTGTGCTTTTCTTGCACTTCTGCTGGAATGCGAACAATGGTATCTCTCCTGAGCTTTCAAAGATAAACTCTGAACCTTTGTCACACACTCCTTGCAGACGTTTCACTGCACTCCTTGCATGAAATTCTCTCAGGAAGAGAAACAATTGAAACTCATTCTCTTTCTCTCTCAGAATTTAAACATTCAACATGAAAACATAAATTCACACATAGCATAATAACAAATGCATGACAGGGAGAGTAAGAAACTGTAAGCAGACCATTCAGCATGTATACACATAAAACATCATAACACCATGAGTCTAAATCAAAGCTTCATATATTAATTCAAGCTTCTGTACATGGGTTCTCCTCTACAACTCTTCTGCTACAACTCTCTTCTTCTCTATGATAATGTTCTTAATGATCTAATTCTGATTGATACAATGATACAAAGAAGAGGGTGTCTATAGTTGTTTTCCCTCCTGTTCCTAAAACTGTCTAATCTGGAATTTTAAATCCACCTACTTTCATTAACTGGGCATAAATGCCTTTTACATCGACAGATGAGAGCATATTGTTCAAGATCTGTTTACAATTCATTTATTCATAAATGTGCATACGCCTTCCTTAACTATTTTATTAATATTCCTTCCTTAGTCTTTCAAAATATCTCAAAACATTTTCAACATGTGAAAATATGCGTTGCGCTCATCCCAGTTGTCTTTTGCCACTGCACTCGCTTGCTGCTGGAGATGCTCCTGCATTACCTCTTCAGCCTATATAGTAAGAGTTCGAACCCTCTCCTTAACACAATTCTACAATAGAGTTTTGCAACACAATTTTGAAACAGAGTTTGCATATGCAGGTTGAGGGTGAAGTAATAGAGGAGCACATCAGTGATAGAGAGGTAGCATATCAAAGGTGTATTTCAGCAAGGTCTTGTAAGTCTGTGTTAGGTCATAGTCATCTTGGCAAGATCTTTGAGAGAAGTACATTCATGGTGTATATTTGTAAGATATATTACATTATTAATGCAATAAAGGAATATTGTTTGTTGGCGTTTTTCTCCCTATACAGGGTTTCCCTAGGGTATATGTGTTGTTGAAATGCATGTTTACTTATCTACATAATTATTGCTATTTGATTATGATTTGAAATTGTTGAAGTGTATTAAGTTGGAATCAAAGTATTGAAGAAAATAAAATAATTAATCCGCATAATAAATCAAGCTCATAATCTAACATCGTATGAGAGCTTAGGGTGTGTTAAATGTGTTGAAGTGTAGAAGCAGGTACAAAAAGATCCAAGCAATCTTAATTAAGTTTCTAGTGCGAGGAACATGGAATCCTCCATTTCTGTCAGGGTCGAAGATAGGCTCAAAGGAGCTACCAACTTTAATATGTGGAAGCTCCATATAACAAATATCTTTCAAGAGCATGATCTTGAGTAGTATGTGACCACAGTGGTGGAGGAACCAACGAATAATGTAGGAAAAATGGCTTTCAGTAAGATTCAATCAAAGGCCAAGAGAATCATCTCTGACTAAGTCAAAGGCAGTATAATACCTGTAATGACTTTATTGATGACTTCCAAGGACTGTATGGATACCTTGGTGAATCTGTATGAGAAACAGGCTCCAAGTCAGAAGAGGACACTTAAGCACAATCTTAAGTATTTGAAGATGGATAAAGGTGAATCAGTGGCATATTTCTGTTCCAGGATAGCTCCGATCAGAGATCAGCTTTTGGTCACAGGGGTGACAGTGGACGATGATGATTTAGTGCAGGCCATTTTTTACGGTCTTCCTTCTTCATGGGAGACCTTCTTATCCAATGTAAGTGGGAGAGAGATTCAGCCCACATTTGAGGGGTTATGGCATGATTTCCTCTAGGAGGAGAGTCGCACATCTACCAAGAGTGAGCCAACAAAAGAAGATCACTCAGCTTTAGCATCAAGATTCAAGGGAAAGAAGAAAGGAACTTTCTAGAAAGGCTCTCAATGGAAGCCAAACATCAAAGGTACATTTAAAGGCAAAAATATTGATACATCTAAGATTAAATGCTTTAGTTGTAATAAGTTGGGTCATTTTGCTAAAAATTGTTGGTTTAGAAAGAAATATCCTAGGAAAGGGAAACATCATGCCTCAACTGTTGAGGATGATGAATCCAAAAGAAATCAGAAAAGTCCTTCTAATGAGAAAGAAAATAGGAAAGAATATTATTTGGTATCTTCTTTATCCAGTTCAGTTTCCACAGGGCCAAAAACTTGGTTAATAGACAGTGGTGCATCAAAGCACATGATAGGGTACAAGGAGATCCTCTTATATTTCGAGACAAAATATTTTGTAGAGCAGGTCGAGCTTGGGGATGAAAAATGTTACAAGATAGAGGGAGTAGACTCTATCTCCTTCAGATTGGAATTGGGGGCTTGAATTCATGTTGATGAAGTATTATATGTTCCAGGGCTCAAGAAGAATCTACTATCAGTTGTAACCCTTGAGGACAAGGGATATTGGGTGATCTTCAAGGACAGGAAGGCACTACTATGGGATAAAGGTAGCCACTTAAGTACAGTAGAACCCATTGGAACTCGCAGTGGAGGACTGTACGTCATGTCAGGATAGTTAGTTTAGTCATTGTCTCATGATGTGACTAGCTCCAGGGAGTTGTGGCACAAAATACTTGGACATCTTCATTACAAATCTCTTCTAGATCTACAGAACATGGTATGTGGCATGCCCTATATTTCTCTTAGTAAAAAAGAAATTTGTAAGGGATGCATGCTAGGTAAAAATATAAAGAAATCATTTCCTAGTAGTGACAACAGAGCTCAGGGCATCCTAGATCTAGTTCATTCTGATGTATGTGGTCCCATGTCATCTCCCTCAGTCAGTGGTTGTTTGTATTATGTCATTTTTATTGATGATTAATCAATAAAATGTTGGATATATTTTCTTAAAGCTAAAAGTGACACATTTGATAAATTCAAAGAGTGTAAAGCCTTTATTGAAAAGCAAACAAGGAAACACATTAGAATCCTTAGAACAAACAATGGAGGAGAGTTTGAATCTCTTCAGTTTGAGGATTTCTGCAAGTCAGCAGGAATCAAGAGACTATTGACTGTGACATATAACCCTCAACAAAATGGTGTTGCTGAGAGGAAAAACATGACTATTTGTGAGGCAGCGAAAGCAATGATGTCTGACCAGGATCTGCCAAATTCTTTATGGGAAGAAGATACCTCCACTGTTGTGTATATTTAGAATAGGTTCCCACATTCTATTTTGAAGGACAAGACTCCTGAAGAGGTCTTCTCAGGGATCAAACCTGAAGTAGGGCATCTAAGGATATTTGGATGTTCTATGTATATTCATGTCCCTAAGGAAAAGAGGACAAAGATGGAACCCTCGGGAAAGAAAGAGGTTTTTTTGGGGTATAGTGAGAACTCCAAAGATTAAAAGATTTATGTGCCAGGTCAGAGGAAAATAGAGGTAAGTAGAGATGTGAAGTTCCATAAGGAAGTAACATTTAAGAAATCCAGAGAGCTTCGGCATGATTTAGAAGCAGTTCAACCAACTTCACCCTCTTTTGAAACTGAAGAGTCAGATGATCAGAGGGAGGAACCTCGTGAAGGGCCAAGTAATGATCCCCTAGAACCCTCTGAAGTGTTAGAAATAACTATTTAATAAACTCCATCCAAAAGGAAGCCAGGGTAGATTAAAGAAATAGTGAAGGAAGCAGAAAGGATAGTTGCTCCCAACAAAACTTTCAGGGAAAGGAAGAGGCCTCATAGGTTTGGAGGCTATGTTGCAATAATGAGAAGCATTAGTGATGTCGAACCTTCTTCATTTGAAGAAGCAGATAAATTACAAGTATGGAAGGATGCCATGCTTGAGGAATATAGGTCTATTATAAATAACAATGTTTGGGACACTGTGCCAAGGCCAAAAGGCAAATCAGTGGTTTCTTCCAAATGGATCTATAAGATCTAACATGCAGTTGATGGAAGTGTGGAAAAATTCAAAGAAATATATGTAGCTAGAGGCTTTACTCAGAAAGAAGGAATCGACTACAAAGAGACTTTTCCTCCTCTATACAGGTATACCTCCATTCGAGCTATTATTTTTTTAGCTTCTGTACTTGGTTGGAAGCTACATCAGATGGATGTAAAACCAACATTCTTGAATGGAAATATTGAACAGGAGGTCTTTGTGGACCAACCAAATGGATTTATACTACATAACAAAGGAAATCATGTATGCAAGCTAAGGAAGGCCTTGTATGGTCTGAAGCAGGCTCCCAAGGTGATGTTGACCCCTTTCCCTCAGGTCGACATTAGCGCAAGATCTTTTCCAAACCATGCAAAGAGTTAATTAAACCCTTTGTTTAATGCCCAAAATATTTCTGGCTTCGCGAGTTGGAGGTTATCGATGCAATTCCACATCTCTTTACAATCACCGAAACCCAAAATGTCAACGATGGTTTACTCCTCCAACACATCGAACATACGCCACCTGTTACCCACTAGTTTTAGTTTTTCAGGACTCAATGGAACAGCCAACAGTCCTTCCTCTACCCCTATGATTCCCTGAATTCTGAAATTTCACCTTTGGGGAGGTCGACGACTATGACCCTCCCTCGATCCAATGGTCCTGGCTATATTAGGATTTCGATGACTGGGAGTTTGATGCAATGACCCCAAACAATCGTCACTCCATTCCCCAAACTATGAATTAGACCCAATGTCTCCAATCTTTTTGGGATTTTGCGAACAGGAAGTTTGAAACTCTCGACTCCAAAATCACTTTTCGCCTCTACTTCCCGGACCCCGAAATGTCGGAATGCCGAAATTCCACTCCAAAGACACGTCATGTTTCATGACTTCGACGTTTTCAACGTAAAGTACCCCAGCTCCCTGTCATCGGAATTTCTGAAATGTCGAACCCCGAAATGCCCAAATACCAAAATTCCTCTCCAAAGGGGGATCAACGGTCCCTACTGCTTCTCATCCAACATTCGCTACTCCTCCTGATCTTCTGAACACTAAACGACACTCAGTCTTAGCCTTCTCACAGATTTGTGAGATCCAATGGTCCAAGGGATTTTGAAACTTCTTCCATGAAGAAGTTTCCCCGTTCGTTCACTCTTCTTCAAGGATCTCTGCCCAAAATTACTTGGCATCCTTCCACCTAAACTTGAATTCTACGAGATGATTTCGATCTCCACCTCCCTTTGAACACTTTAAAGGTGCTATCCCTCCTAAGCTCTCACTTTCAAATTCAAGGCCCCCAAAAGGAATCTTGCTCGCACTCCTTGCGACAACTTTCAAATAACCTCTGGTTATTTGAGTCTTTGACCCTGTGCACTCTTTGCAACAGTATTCCTTCAACCTTCACCTTAGTTGGTAAATTCTAAGGCTTCAACCATCTTGTGCACACCTTGCATGGCTCTATGCCTCACCTGCACTTTTGCTGGTTATGATAACAACGATATCTCTCCTGAACTTTCTGAGATAAAACTCAGATCCTCGTCAACGCACACCTTGCGGACGTTCACTGAACTCCTTGCAGGAATCCTCAGAGAAAGAAACAATTGAAACTCATTCTTCTTCTCTTTCTGACTTCATACATTCAACATGAAATCATACACATGACACAACATTGAAACAAATGCATAACAGAGAAACAAAACCACTGTAAACATACCATTTAACTAATGCAAACAATAAACATCATAACACCATGAAATTGAGTCAAAGTTCATATATTAACTCAAGTTCTCCTATACATGGGTTCTTCTCTACAATTCTCTGCTACAACTCTACAACTTATCAAATCTGAATGATGATAATCCTCCTATTGATACAAGGGTGAGGGTATCTATATCCATTTTCCCTCCTACGCTTCTAAAATGTCTAATCTATTAAATAAAATCTACCTACTTTCATTAAACAAACTTAAATGCCTATTACATCCGACAGATGAGAATAATTTCTCCAGATTGGTTCATATCTCCAAGACATAAATGAAAGTACTCTTCTCCTAGCTATTACATTAATGCTTCAGTTTTCAAAATTCAAAATATTTTCATAAAAACATGTCCTTTTTGCATCTACGCGTTCAGATGTTCCTTTGTCTAGGTGCGTGCTTTGGTTTTCTACGATGCTCCTGCATCATACTCCCTTGCTCGAAAATTTTCATGAACTCATGTTCATGAGCTCTTGCATGGTCTGTCCATGCCTATGAATTACTGCTTCATCCTCCCAACTATCATCTTTAAATGGATGTCCCTTCCACTTGACCAAGTATTTAAAATACTCCTTTCTCCTAGTCTTTCTGCTAATCCTCTTGTCAATTATGCCTTCCATCTATGTCTTTTCAGCTACAAGAATTTGTTTTGTCCATTGAACCTCTTTCTGTTCGTCCTATACTCCTTCTTCTCCAGCTCTGTAAGGGTACAAATCCACAACATCAAATATCAGTGAGATTTTGACCCCATCAGGTAATCCAATCTCATCTGCGTTTGCCCCAAATTTCCTTATGACCTTGCACGGTCCAATATTTTTCATCTTCAACTTATTATATGTTCCCCTTAGGAACCTTTCCTTCCTCAGATGTGCAAGAATCAAATCACCAACTTCAAATTCAAGTTCTCACCTGTGTTGATCTGCTCTTCACTTGTATTCTTGACTTGAACTCTGCAATTCCTCCTTAACTCAGCTGTGAAGCTCCTTCATTCCTTCTGCAAAGTCCTCTGCACTAGCACTCCTGAATTCATTTTGTTCTAAATCTTTCAATTAAGAAACTCCCCTTGGTTGCATTCCATATACAATCTGGAATGGACTATGCCTTGTGCTTCTATTGAGTGAATCATTGTAAGCAAATTCCTCTTGTGTAAGAATGTGATCCCATTGAATGTGGTGTTCAGTCACTAAGGTCCTCAACAAATATCCCAAGCTCCTGTTTATGACCTCTGTCTATCCAGCCATCTGAGGATGATATGCTGAGCTAAAAGAAAAATGTGTCCCTAACTTCTTCCATAAGGTCCTCCAGAAATTCCCAATGAACTTGGTATCTTGATCAGACACGATATTGTTTGGAAAACCGTGAAGTCTGATGACTTCCTTGAAAAACAGGTTCGCAATATGAGTTGTGTCATTGGTTTTCTGGCATGGTATGAAATGTGCCATTTTTGAAAATCTGTCGACTACCACAAAGATTGAATCATATCCTCTCTATGTCCTTGGTAGTCCCAATACAAAATCCATGCTCACTGCATCCCATGGCCTTTCAAGTAAGGGAAATGGTTGGTATAACCCTGTGTTCTGCCTTTTTCCTTTCGTGTGCTGACAAATTCTGCACCTGTCCACAAATTTATTGACATCTGTCCTCATCCCTAGCCACAAATATGAGCCATTCAACTTTGAGAATGTCTTTTCATGACCAAAATGTTCAGCCAATCCTCCACTGTGTTTTTCCTTCAGCAAATTCTCCCTCATGGAGCATTTTGGAATACATAGTTGATTTCCCCTTAACAATAATCCATCCTGGATCATGTATTTAGTCCATTGGCTTCTATCCCTGAGAATTGGATTCTTAGATGCCTCATATGCCTCTTTAAAATCTGGATCATCCCTATACATTTCTTTAAGGTTATCAAAACCCAAAGTCTTAACTCTGAATTCCTGCATAAGAAAACATTTCCTGCTCAAAGCATCAACAACTTTGTTAGCAGTTCCAAAAATATGCTTAATCACAAAAGTAAAATTATGCATGAGTTCAACCCATTTAGCATGTTTTTGGTTCAACTTCTCCTGTCAAGTCACGAATTGTAAAGCTTGATTATCACTGTACAAAACAAACTCCTTGGGAACCAAATAATGTCTTCATTTCTTCAGTGCTTGTATGACTGCATAGAATTCCTTGTCATACGTGGAGTACTTAACCTTCACTTCATTTAGTTTTTCACTGAAATATGAAACTAGCTTGTTGTCTTGGCTCAAGACTGCTCCAATTGGAAATCCACTCATGTCAAACTTGACCTGGAATGTCTTGCTAAAATATGGCAAAACCAGAATTGGTTGCTTAGTGAAGTTCTTCTTCAGTAGGCTGAAACTCTTCTCTGCTTCCTCCGTCTAGTGAAAAGATTTATGTCTTTTCTTCATCGTATCCATCATCGGTGCACTAATTCCATTGAAGTTTCAAATGAATTTCCTGTAGAAGTTATCCAAACCATGGAAGCTTCGAACTTCAAACACGCTCTTCGGTAATGGCCAATTTTTAATCTCCTTTATATTTTCTAGATCCATTTTTAATTCATTTGCAGAGATAAAAAAACCCAAATAAATGAGTTATGTCCTCATAAATGATGATTTCTTCATATTAATCAGCAATTTCTCCTACCGTAATCTCCTCATTACTGCAACTAGATGCTTTAAGTGTTCTACTTCTATCTTACTGAAAATCAATATATCGGCAAGATATACAATGATGAATTTCCCTATGAAATCCTTTAGGACTTCGTTCATCAACCTCATGAAAGTACTGGATGCATTCGTTAAGCCAAATGGAATGACAAGCCATTCATATAGCCCCTCATTCGTCTTGAATGATGTCTTCCATTCATAACCTTCTCTCATTCTAATTTGATGATACCCACTTTTCAAATCAATCTTTGAAAAAAACTTTGCTCCACTCAACAAATCCATCAAGTTGTCCATCCTTGGCAATGGAAATCTATATCTGATGGTAATCTTATTGATTTCCCTTGATTCTGTACACATTTTCCAGCCTCCATCTTTCTTTGGGCTGAGCATTGTCGGAACAACGCATGGACCCAAGCTCTCCCGAATCAATCCTTTGATCATTAAGTCCTAGACCTGTCTCTTAACTTCTTCATTTTCCTACGACATCAACTGATAAGTTGCTTTGTTCGTAAAACTGGCTCTAGGTATAAGATCGATATGATGACTTATACTCCTGATGGGTGGAAACGAACAAGGTAGTTCGTCCACTACTATCTCAACAAACTCTCCCAACAACTCCTGGATTTCTTCTGGTAAATCATCTACTCTCGTACTGGTCAAAACAATTTTTGGATTCCTGACCAAAATAAATTGTGTCTTCCTTCTTCTTAACCTCATTAAGAAGTTCCTTCCCACTCATGAGAGGTACAATGTTTCTCATCTCTGCGTTCACTTCTTTATCCTTATTCGACAACAACATGTGAGTCCTACCATTTTTTTCCAGGGTGTATGTGCTCTTTCTCCCATCATGAACCAAGTTTCTGTCATACTACCATGGTCTACCCAGCAATAGATGACAAACATCCATGGGAATGACATCACATAATATTTCATCTTTATATCCTCCTATTTTAAATTCAACTAAACACTATTTAGTGACATTTAGCAAATGTCCTTTTTGTAGCCACAAAACTCTGTATGCGCTTGGATGTGCAACAGTCTCCAGCTCTAGATTTTCTACCATCGATGTAGATATGAGATTGTCTATGCTACCACTGTCCACTATGACCTTGCATACCCTGTCTTTGGTTTTGCAGGCAGTCCAAAACATGTTGTTTCTTTGGGCTGGGTTCTCTACCTCCTTCTCCAGCTTCAAGAGAACTTTCCTCATCATCAAAGATCTTCATCCCTCAGCATCTTCTACCTCAACATCCTATCCTTGAGCTTTGGCAATGTGAGTTTCACGACCATCTTTCTTCTTATCTAGACACTCACAGGATTTATGTCTGATTTTTCCACAGACAAAGCATTTCACTTCACCTCCTCTACCTCTTCCTCTTCCTCTGGCTCGAGGAAAAGTATTTCTATCAGCATACTTCCTTCCTTGTGAGATTCCTCCTCTCTCAGGTTGAGGTTGAGGTTTCTTCCCCTCTTCTTTAGGTTTCTGAGTTCTATCTTGAGCAATTTTTTTGCCTCTGACTTGACTTCTACCTCAGCCTCTCTGACCTTGCTTCCAACTCAACTTATTTTTATCTTTCAGATCTATCTGATAAGCATCTTCCACATTTCGAATGGTCAGTATGCTCCTCTCATCTTTAATGCCATATCATAGACCATTCATGTACCTGGCAAATTTTTCATCATCGCTTTCCCGATGACCTGATCTGATGTTTATCCTGTAGAATTCTTCAGTGTATTCCTTCACTAACATCAGCTTCTATCTCAAATTCCGCATCTTCCGAAACAAAGTGATTTGATAATCACTAGGTATAAATTTGGCTTTCATCTTTGCAACCATTCTATCCTAGCTTTTGATTTTTTGCTTTCCCTTGCAGTGTCTGTTAGCCTTCAGTTCATCCCACCATAGTGTTGCATGCCCTTTAAGCCTATTAAGGACATGTTTGACTTTCTTATCTTCCTGGACATACTCATATTCGAAGTATTTGTCTAGATCTCTAATCCATTCTAGAAATTCTTCAACATCTAAGTTTCCCTCATACATGGGAATGCCCATTTTTGCTATGGAACCTATCCTTGCAATGGCCCTGAATAGGCGTTCTTCTGCAGCATCTTCGACTGCAACTTCTTCGTTTCTAGCTTCATTTTCACTTTCATCCTTGATATATCCCCAGCGTCAACTATGCACCTTTGTGCCATCTCCATAGCATCAAGTCTGGCATGTAACTCACATGTTTCTCTTTCCACTGCTGGATCAAGTAATTTCCTGTCTCTTCTTCTCGACGGCATGGCTGAAACATTTTCCTCTTTTCTCTCTGCTACAGAAAGAAAATAATTTTTTATATTCTCTAATACCACAACTGACGCAGACCCCCTGCCCTCGAGCCGAGATCAGCGCAGGATCTTTTCCAAACCACACAAAGAGTTAATTAAACCCTTTGTTTAAGACTCGAAATATTTGGGGCTTCACAAGTTGGAGGTTCTCGACGCAATGCCACAACTCTTTACAATCACTGAAACCCGAAATGTCCATGATCGTTGACACCTCCAACATGTCGAGCATACGCCACCTGTTACCCACTAGTTTCAGCTTTTCGGGACTCTAGCGAATAGCCAATAGTCCTTCCTCTACCCCTCTGATTCCCTGAATTCCAAAATTTCACCTTTGGCGACATCGACGGATATGAGCCTCCCTCAATCCAATGGTCCTAGCTGTATCGGGATTTCGGTAACTAGGAGTTTGAGATGCAACGGCCCCAACCACTGGTCACTCCATTCTTCAAACTCTGAAATAGACCTAACGGCTTTGATCTTTTCGGGATTTTGCGAACCAGGAGTTTGAAACTCTCGACTCCAAAATCACTTGTTGCCTCTACTTCTTGGACCCCAAAATTTTAGAATGCCAAAATTCCACTCCAAAGACATGTCACATTTCAAGACTTCAGGGTTTTCAATGTAAAGTACCCCGGCTCCTTGTCATCATTTTTGAAATGCCGAACCCTGAAATACCGAAATTCCACTCCAAAGGAGGATCAATGGCCCTTGTTTCTTCTCATCCAACAGTCGCTACTCCTCCTGAGCTTATGAATGCTAAAAGACACTTAGTCTTAACCTTCTCACATATTTTTGAGATCCAACGGTCCACGGGATTTCGACACTTCTTCCACAAAGAAGTTTCCCCGTTCGTTCAATCTTCTTCAAGGATCTCTGGCCAAAATGACTTGGCATCCTTGCACATGAACTTGAATTCTGCGAGATGATTTTGATCTCCACCTCCCTTTGAAAAATTCAAAGGTGCTATCCCTCCTAAACTCTCACTTGCAAATTCAATCCCACTAAAAGGAATCCTACTTGCACTCCTTGCGGCAACTTTCAAATAACCTCTGGTTATTTGAGTCTTCGACCCTATGCACTCTTTGCAACAATATTCCCTCAACCTTCACCTTATTTGGTAAATTCTAAGGCTTCAACCAGCGTGCGCACACCTTGCACAACTCTGTGCCGCACCTGCACTTTTGTTGGTTATGAGAACAACGATATCTGTCCTGAGCTTTCTGAGATAAAACTCAGAACCTCGTCAACTCACACCTTGTGGACGTTCACTGTACTCCTTGTAGGAATACTCAGAGAAAGAAATAATTGAAACTAAGTCTTCTTCTCTTTCTAACTTCATACATTCAACATGAAATCATACACATGACACAACATTGAAACAAATTCATAACAGAGAAACAAAACCATTGTAAACATACCATTTAACTAATGCAAATAGTAAGCATCATAACACCATCAAATTGAGTCAAAGTTCATATATTAACTCAAGTGCTCCTATACATGGGTTCTTCTTTACAACTCTCTACTACAACTCTACAACTTATCTAATCTGAATGATGATAATCCTCCTATTGATACAAGGGTGAGGGTGTCTATATCCATTTTCCCTCCTACACTTCTAAACTATCTAATCTATTAAATCAAATCTACCTACTTTCATTAAACAGACTTAAATGCCTATTACATCCGGCATATGAGAATAATTTCTTCAGATTTGTTCATATCTCCAAGACATAAATGTAAGTACGCTTATCCTAGATATTACATTAATGCTTCAGATTTCAAAATTCAAAACGTTTTCATAAAAACGTGTCCTTTTTGCATCCACACGTTCAATTGTTCCTTTGACTAGGCATGTGCTTTGGCTTTCTATGAGGCTCCTGCATCATAGAGTTTGGTATGACGGGATTGATGGCTTTCTTAAAAGCTCGGGATTTCAGAGAACTAATGATGATGCAAATATGTACTTCAAGGTAAGAGGTAACCAACTTATACTAATAATGTATGTTGATGATCTCTTTATAACAGGAGATGAAGGGCTAATATCCTGTTGTAAGATGGAGCTAATCTCAGAATTTGAGATGAAACACTTAGGCTTGATGCATTACTTCCTAGGATTGGAAGTGTGGCAAAGATAGGGCGAGATATTTCTAGCACAAGGAAAATGCACAGTGGATGTACTAAAGAGGTTTGGTATGATGGATTGCAAATCCATGTCTACTCTGGTGGTTACCAACCTGAAGAAGCTGCATGATTCTGATACAGTTTCAGATTTGGTGGATCCCACCATGTATAGGCAGTTGATTGGATCATTGATGTACATGATCCACACTAGGCCAGATATATGCTATGCAGTGATTGCAATGAGTCAGTTCATGA
>JZKD02S1942231.1:461830-477210 GCA_000966675.3 Picea glauca
TTCAGATTTGGTGGATCCCACCATGTATAGGCAGTTGATTGGATCATTGATGTACATGATCCACACTAGGCCAGATATATGCTATGCAGTGATTGCAATGAGTCAGTTCATGAATGAACCAAGACAGAGACACTGGGTGGCAGCAAAACACATCTTGAGATATCTCAGAGGGACCATTACTTATGATCTGAGATATACATCCAGTGGTGGTTTATTTTTACATGGGTATGTAGATGTTGACTAGGCAGGAAGCCCAGTGGATCGGAAGAGTACTTCTGGATACTAATTCAGTTTAGGATCCACTATGATCTCTTGGTCAAGCCAAAATAAGGGATCCATTGCACAGAGTACAACAGAGGCTGAGTGCATTGCAACAAGTGATGCTAGCAAGGAAGAAAAATGGCTCAAAAAATTGGTTTCTGGGTTGTTTGGTGACAAGATCAAGACAACGGTGGTTCACTGTGATAATCAAAGTTGCATAAAATTAACAGAGAACCCGGTATTTCACGACAGGTCAAAACATATTGACATGAGGTACCACTACATCCGAGACATGGTCCAGAGAAAAAATGTAAGGTTACAGTACATAGCCATGAGCGAGAAGGTAGTTGATATCCTGACCAAGCCTTTGACCTTGAGACAGTTTGTTCAGCTGAGAGGGAAGCTTGGTGTGGCTAAGAATGACTCCCTCGCTGAGAGGGAGTGTTAAATTTGGCAGCATCAACAGTCATTCTCCAATGAGAGGCCATATGGGCCACCCTGAGGCTAGCCAGGGAGATTTGGAGAATCAACCAATCTTGTGAGGTATTGACAAAAGGAAGGAAGAACAGACAACCTTTGTGAGTCAAACCAAAAGCTAGGACTAACAAGATGCTATGTGAGTCTAATGCAAAAGTCAGGGGGGACGTACAACCTCTGTGAGCATAGACAGTCTAGTGAAAAATTTAGGGGGAACGGACAACCTCTGTGAGCATAGACAGACTAGTGCAAAAGTCAGGGGGACCATACAACCTCCGTGAGCCTAATCAAACCTTGTGAGCCATGAGAAAAAGTCAAGGTATCTAGCAAAAGATAGTTTGAATGTTAAATTCCTATGAGCTAGAAACAAACGATATTCCTAATATTTTAAATGATGTAATTGTATTGATCTAGTGCACTGGCACGTGCAAACATTATCCACCATGAAGAGAATTTTGAATTTCCTTGTCAAGAGTTGTAACTAAAGTATTGAGTCTAGTTCTATGTTAGAACTAAAGTGTAATGTTGATTTGCAACTAAAGTCTTGACTCTAGTTATATTTTAGTAATGTTGAGTTGCAACTAAAGTCTTGAGTCTTGTTCTATTTTAGAACTAAAGTGTAATGTTGAGTTGCAACTAAAGTCTTGAGTCTAGAACTAAAGTGTAATGTTGAGTTTCAACTAAATTATTGATTCTAGTTCTATCTTAGAACTAAAGTGTAATGTTGAGTTGCAACTAAAGTCTTAAGTCTAGATCTAAGTTCGAACTAAAGCATGTCAGTCTCAAGTCTAGTTCTAAGTTCGAACTAAAGTGTAATGCTGAGTTGTAACCAATCTCAAGTCTAGTTCTAAGTTCAAACTAAAGTGTAATGTTGAGTTGTAACCAATCTCAAGTCTAGTTCTAAGTTCAAACTAAAGTATGAAGCTGAGTTATGACTAATGCATGCATTCAGGTTACTATTTTGAGCTTCTCCTCTTCCCCTCTTCAGCCTATATAAGAAGAGGTTGAACCCTCTCCTCAAAACAGTTCTGCAACACAGTTTTGCAACACAATTTTGAAACAAAGTTTTCATATGCAGGTTGAAGGTAAAGTAATAGAGGAACGCATCAGTGATAAAGAGGCAGCATATCAAAGGTGTATTTTAGCATGGTCTTGTAAGTCTTTGTCAGGTTAGAGTCATGTTGGCAAGCTCTTTGAGAGAAGTACATTCATGGTGGATATTTGTAAGAGATCATACATTATTAATGCAATAAAGGAATATTGTTTGTTGGGGGTTTTCTCCCTGTACATGGTTTCCCCAGGGTATATGTGTTGTTGATATGCATGTTTACTTATCTACATAATTATTTCTATTTGATTATGATTTGAAATTGTTGAAGTGTATTAAGCTGGAATCAAAGTATTGAAGAAAATAAAAGAATTAATATGCATAAGAAATCAAGCTCATAATCTAACACATGTCCCCAACGAGGTCAGGGTATAAGTAGTTAGGACTCGAACTAGTTGAGCCTTTACAAGATCGGCCTCCCTAAACCTGATGGTCACCCAAGGGGGAAGAAAAGAGAGATGATGGGGTAGGAGATCCATTTAAATTATTGCTCCAGGAATCCTTTGTGCAACAGAGGAAGGAGATGATGGATAATTTTTCTCAAATCCTTCGACAACTTCCAACAGGCGACACATATTCCTTGAGCAGAGGTGCCACCCCCTTCAAGGTACAAATCGATATTTGATATTCCTATATTTGAAGGTCATATATATGTGGATGTTGTAGAAAAATGGTTAAACCCTGTAGAATGGTATTTTTTTGTCCATAACGTTTCTGGGGAGAAAATATTACATATGTTCCCCTTAACGTCAACGATTGGTGGGATACTTTCTGTTAGAAAAAGGAAACAAAGGAATCTCCATTATTTGTAGTAACACCCACTTGGTGTTCTTTCAGAGATGTTATTAAGGAAAAATACTACCCTATTTTAAGTTATGATGACTTATATACAATATGGGCTACACTGTGATGGGAAAGGGACCAAACAATGCCAAAGTTCGCCAATGTCGTCCATACCTTGCACACCAAGCTAGGTATCAAATACATTAAGCGACATATGGTGGTCAAGTGCGACAATGGTCTGCATAGATACATCCAAACAAAAATGGAGTTTCTGGACATCTCATCCTTGGGTGTGGCATATCGATATGTCATTAAAATTGAGCAAAATATTAAAAATGGACACGGTAGTTTGGTTCTATGAACCCATCATAACAGAAGTAGGGAAAAGGCAACTCCAACATGAAAAACAAAGGATAGCGAAAGGATGGAAAGCCTCAAGAAAACCAGTCTAATCCATAAACATAGAAGGACAATGGGAAGACAAAGAAATACATTGGGAAGTGGTGCAAGTTCCATAAGAGCCCCTGGCATAACACCACTGAATGCTGCTCAAAGAATTCATTGATGGCCAAGGTGAAATCCTTTGAATAAAATGTGTGTTCTAACTCTGAGTCAAAACCAGAAAAAGGGATACATATCATTGACACGGAACCTATTGCCACCATTTCTACAACCAAGATCCATCTCGGTGAACCTGATGAACCAGAGGAAGGTAAGCACCTCTTTCATTCACAGATGTGGGTGAAGGGTATGCCATTGCACTTCATCATCGATAGCAATATCTAGAAGAAAATCATCTCAGTGGATTTCATTAAGAGGTTGAATTTGCTGACAACACCACACCAACATCCGCACACCATCGGATGGCTCCACCAAGGGAGTGATCTTTGTGTCAGCCAACAGTGTCACCTACACTATCACATCAAGCCCTTCAAAGATGAGGTATTATGTGATTTCGTCCCCCTTGAATTCTGTGATGTTATTTTGGGAGAACCTTATTTATGGAAACATCATGTTTTATATGATTCTAGGTCTCATAGTGTTATTATTACTTTGGACAAGAAATTGTACAGGATACCCAAGGTCGTCCCACCTACTGCCATTTCCTTGATCTTTTCCAAGCAATGTAGGAAGGTCATCTCTCAGATTAGGAAATTTTTATTCTTCGTAATTCTCTCTCAAAGTGATCAGAAGGTTATAACCACATCCATGGCCTCCGAAGAAGGTCTCTCCACACAACAGAAGCAAGTGAATAAGGTCATGGAAGAATACAAAGACATATTATCCAACCAAGCTCATCACCTTGTGGAAGCCCAATCATGCTTTTGCAGAAGAAAGATGGGACCTCGCAACTCTGCATTGATTATCGAGCTCTAAATAAAATCAGAATGAGGAACCAATACCCAATTCCCCGAATTGACGATCTCCTTGACCAGCTCAAGGGGCCCAAATAATTTAGTAATATTGATCTGAATTCCAGCTACCACCAGGTCTCAATAGAGGAGAATGATGTATGTAAGACTGCCTTCAAGTGAAAATAAGGTATTTTTGAATGGTTGGTCATGCCCTTTGTCTTGATGAATTCCCCAAAAACTTTGATGAGGATGATGGATGATATCTTTCATCATTTCACCAATCCTTTTGTGGTGGTGTATTTGGATAACATGCTAATCTTCAACAAGAGTTGGGCAGAACACTTGTAACATATTCAACAGCTTCTGCATACTCTGCAACCACACAAGCTATATGATAATTTGGAAAAATGCTCCTTTGGAATAAATAGGGTCCAATACCTAGTATACATTTTTGATGAGCATGAGGTGCATGTCAAACCAACCAATATCCAGGCCATTCGTGACTTCCCAGCCCCGACCACACTCAATGGACTTTGGATTTTATTAGTCCTTTTCAATTTCTATCGCAAGTTCATGCTGGGATTATCCCATATTGCATGGGCCCTTAGCCAAGTGACTAGAGGTGGTGGAAAGTAAATTTTCATGTGGGGTCAGTCGCAACAAAAAGAGTTCGATGACTTGAAGCAGTTCTTGTACTCAACTTTGGTGCTCTCATTACCCGACCTACAACAACATTTTTATATTGAGACATATGCTTCAGACTATGTTGTGGATGCAATTCTCACTTAGCACGGACATCTCGTGGCCTATCATAGTGAGACACTATCAGATAGCATTCGTAAGTACCCCACTTTTGAAAAAGAAATGCACTCCATTGTACAAGTCTATCGCCAGTGGAGGCATTGCATTATCAGGAAGGAGACAATCATCCAAACTAATCATAAGCCTCTGCAGTTCATGCAGACACAAGGAAAATTCCAGAATGACCGCCATGATAAGTCATCCACATACTTACAATAGTTCCATATCAACATCAAGTATAATATAGGGAGAACCAACCACGTCGTCGACTGCCTCAGTCGACCTCTAGTTACAACACTAACCATGGTTCTACACTCCTATGGCCATGAGACCGACGTATAGCCCCAGCTCTATGAGAGAGATCTTAACTTCACCACTACCTACCATATGTTGGGTACAAACATAGTTGTCACTAGTTTCCATCTTCAAGATGGGTTGTTGTGCCACATGGACCATCTCTACTTCCCATCAAGTGAGCGAGTGAAGCTAATTTGGGAATCTCACTACAGTCGGGTGGTAGGACACTTCAGCATATAAAATATAGTGGCAGTGTTGCAACAACATTTCTATTGGTTGAAACTTTGATAGGATGTCAGTAAGTATATCAGGTCCTGCATGGCCTGTTCCATGTCTAAACTAGTCATTAAGAAACAAGGCATGTACACCCCTCTTACTACTCCTGACAGGCCCTGGGAATTAATCTCGATGGACTACATTTGCCTTCCTTCAAACAAGTAGGGATGTGACTTTGTTTTTGTGGTTGTTGATCAATTTTCTGAGATGGAAATTATGGTAATCTGCAAGAAGAGCATCACAATGGAGGTCACTACCAAGCTCTTCTTCGAATGAGTGTGGGTACATTTTGGGATACCACAAACCATCATCTTAGATTGGGAGATTTAGTTCCTTAGAACATTATATTCGAGCCTTTGGTCACTGTTGGACAACAAGCTCACCAAATCCACTTCCTTCCACCTACAAACTGATGGCCAAACTAAGGCCGTCAACAGGATGACCAAGCATATCTTGTGCATGTACAATTCCAATCATCCATGCACATGGGATGAGAGTTTTCCCTATTTTCAACACAATTACAATAGAGCCATACATAGCTTAATCGACCACAACCCCTTTCAGGTGGGCTTAGTGATTCAACCATTGGGTCCCATGGATGTTTGACTACCCCTTGCATCCACACAGGCATAATCATCCCATGCCCAAAATGAAGTAAAAAAATCCACTTGTTTCATTTAATGCATCCATCACATCCTCAAACGCATTCAAGGAATTTTTCAAAAGTCCAATGCCAAGTACAAGCAATGCCATGATCAACATTGGGTGCCACACAAGTTTCGGGTGGGAGATAAAGTTTGGTTGCACTTGTAGAAAGAATTCCTTACAGAACCCCATCGAAAGATTCATCCACTCCACTATTGACCTTACAACATCATCAATGTTGTCGGTGACAATGCGTTTGAGCTCAACAACCCCCCCTTCCTTGGCTTGCACCCAATGTTTAAAGTGGACCTCATTCAACCATACTTTCCACCATTATTGGACACCTCAGAGATAGCAGAATAGTTGACACTAATAGAGATCAACCCAGAATACATGGAACATGCATCCATTGATCATATCATGGAAACATAGGTCAAGGGAACTTGCCAACAAAAACTTTAGGTTTATCATGTTGTCAAAGCGGGGCAACTCCTGCACCAAGGTAAGTGGCTCACCCAGGGCCAAATTCAATACAAATTTCCTCATCTAATGGGGGGACTCAATGAAATGGAGACCATTTCTCCCTAAGGGGGGAGGATTGATCTAGGAGGATATTGGTGGCCACCCATCTATTCCAACTAGTTCACATACAATTTTCATCTTGGCAGTTTGTTTCTAGCTTTTCAGGTCCTAAACTTATGGGGTCGTTTTGAGGCCCTAAACAACATTATTTGGGATTTCCACAGTCACATAATAGACAAAGACAGAGTGTGATGGAAACATGTGTAGTCCTCATATATACATTTCCAATGGGCTATTGTGCGCCAAAAATGGAGATCGTATGCAAAATATATGACCCTATGAAGTTGATGTACCAACTTACCCCATCAAGGCCCACACGACTTTTGGTGCTTCATCTCCTAAGGTTAGGATTTTGGATTTCTAGGGTTTTATGATTACTTATTGATGCTAAAAATTCCTAGATGCCTCATTGTAATGGGCTCATATGAATGCACGTAGCTGACACATCTCTTCTCATATATTAGTTACCACCATTCAAGCAAGACTGTTTTCATTCTGCATTTTACAGTTTTCAACAAATTTCTTTATTGAATAGAAATCAAGTTTCAATGTATCTTTGTTATTTCTCATTGTATCTTTGTGTTAAGGCTGTATATCTGTGTTTCATTTCATTTCTCTCATAAATCCAGATCACCCTGGCCCCGCAAAAGTCCAAAAAAACGTCGTTTAGGGCCTCAAAACGAACCTAGAAGTTCAGAACCTGAAAAACCATAGAAAACTTGCCAAGTTGGAGAACCATGTTTTAAGCTAGTGGAATAGGTGGGTGGCCACTGATATCCATTTGGATCATTCCTCCCCCCTTATTAAGCAATAGTCCCTGTTATGTCAAGTTCCCATGGGAGATGGGGAAGATTTTGGTGAGTCTGAACCTGAAGAAGTTGGCATGCTTAGCTTATTGAAGGCTGACATGAACCTTCTACTAGAGGGGTTGGATCCATTCAAACAATATAGATACATGATTTTCCTAGGTGTGGGAGGAATTTGTTAGTGAAGATGTAGCATGAAGAGCTATATCAGTGGGGGCTAATGGTTGGAATCCCATGCACTCTTCAAAGGGGTTGTGGCCAATAAATCTATGAAGACCTCTGTGATATTTTATCTTGAATGGGCATTGTCGAGGCACCGCTATAGGTGAACAAACAACAAATTTGTGCTCTTCTAAAATCTTGTTGATTTTCTTGTTGGGTATATGTTATATTGTTTGCATGTGTGTGTGTCAGCATGTCAAGTTCGACAACTTCATTTGATGATCCCTCTAGTAGTGGTTTCTGTATTGTGTGTGTCGGGTGCTTCCTAGGGGGTCCCATGGGGGAAAAGTATGCCCCCCCCGTTACGTGCAACATTCGGCACCGAGCGATAGCCCGAGACCAACAGGGTTCGCGGCAGTGCCTCGAAATTTTTTTGGGGCATTTTTTTCTATTTTTAGCGGTTTTCTAAATTAATCTCGGATTAAAGATTAGGTTTTTGGTATCTACGAAATACCTAAAAACATTTTATATATTGTATGGTGAATAGTGAAATTTGATATAATGAAAATAAGAAAGCTTTTCCTCGGTTGAGGGTTTCCAGTATAAATCTCTGTGTACAATGTGTATGAGCCATTGATTAATTTTTGTTTTGCTTAAGAATCTATATGCATTTCTTTAATTCATAGGTTTAAAATGTACATGTGGTATCAGAGCTCATTTTTGGCTTCAGAGGGATGCCTTTGTTGCTGAGGGTTTGACTCAGTCTTGATAGATCAAGTTTATCTTAGGTCTGTGATAAACTTGGGTTTAGTGCGATATTTTGTAGTGGAGATTCAAGTGTAGAAAGAGGAATGGCGAGCTCTTATAGAATCGATATAGGGAATTTCAACAGTAAAAACTTTGAGCTATGGAAACTCAAGATGGAGGACCTTCTTGTAGATAAATAAAAATGAATCGTTGTGGATCCTGGTACACAGCCTACTGGTACACAACCTACTAGCACACAATCGATTGGTACACAACCTACTAGTACACAAACTACTAGTACACCACCTATTGGTATGTCAAAGGAAGATTGGGAGAACTTGGATAGAAGAGAAAGGAGTACTATTCAACTCTGCCTTTAAAATTTGGTGTTGTTGAATGCCTCAAGAGAATCTACAGCCAAGGAACTATGGGATAAGTTAGGGAATTTGTATCAATCAAAGTCCCCGGTAAACAAGTTGTTTCTTCGAAAGAAGTTGTATCATCTTAGGATGGAAGATGAATATTCTATGACAGAACATCTAAATGCCTTTAATAATCTGGTAAGTCAACTTGTCTCTGTTAGTATTACGGTTGTAGAAGAAGATAAGTGTATTACTTTTCTATGTTCTTTGCCAAAATCTTGGGATAATCTGATTATATCAATTGGTAGTACCACTCAATCTACATTGAAGTATGAGGATGTAGTTGCATCCTTTTTATCTGAAGAGATGAGGCGGAAAATCATGGATGGTCATAGCACAAATGATTGATTTGTAAGAGGGCATACCCAAGACAGGAATCCTGGTAAGTCTTTGGGGGGGAGACCTAAATCTACAGGTAGATCTAAGTCTCCAGGAAAATATTTGAGGAAATGTTGGAAGTGTGGTAAAACAAGGCATTATAAGAAAGATTGTAAGTCCAAGAAGGTTGATAAACCAAAGGGATCTGATAGTACCTCTTCCCCAAAGGTGAAAACCTCCACTGAAGAAGGAGGTGATGTTTACCTAGCATCTACAGGTACACATGAATACCATGATGTATGGTTGATCGACTCAGGTACATCATACCATATGACTCCTCACAAGGAGTGGTTCTCTAAATATGAAAAATACAATGGTGGTGATGTATTCCTAGGAGATGACTGGATAGCCAAAATCTTGGGACGTGGAAGTGTTAAGTTGCTGCTAAAATATGGAAGGATTAGCACTCTCCCTGGGGTTATGCACATTCCAAAACTAGCTGGGAGCCTAATATCTGTAAGCAATTTGGATGATGCAGGAGTGAATACTGTATTTGGAAAGGGAACTTGCAAGATGGTATGAGGAGCAATGGTGTTGATGAGGGGAGTTCTGTGTGGAACTTTGTACAAGTTGTTGGGAAGAAATTATACTAATGGGTGTAATATTTATGTTGTCCTTGAGAAGACAAATAAAGAATACAAGACCAATACAGTCCATGAAAGAAAGACCATGTTGTGGCATCAAAGACTGGGTCATATTGGAGAAAAGGGCCTTCGAACACTACACAATAAAGGCATGGTTGAAGGTATCTCTAATTGCACTCTGGATTTTGATTTCTGTGAACATTGCATATATGGTAAACAAAATCATGTAAGATTCCCATCTGGTGCTATAAGAGCAAAGGGGATCTTAGAATTGATACACAGTGATGTGTATGGACCTATGCCTATTCCATCACTAGGTAAGTCTATGTATTATGTTTCATTCATAGATGATTTATCAAGGTACACATGGATTTATTTTCTTAGAAATAAATCTAAGGTATTTGATAAATTTAAAGAGTTTAAGGCTCTAGTAGAAAATCAGTCAGAGAAGAAAATAAAGGCATTGAGAATGGATAATGGTGGAGAATTCTGTGGAAATGAATTTGAATAATTATGTAAGAAGTGTGATATAGCAAGGCAGAAGACTACTCCATACACTCCTCAGAAAATGGAGTTGCAAAAAGGATGAACAGGACACTGATGGAAAAAGAAAGGAGCATTCTCAGCGGTGCCAAGTTAGGATAAGAATTTTGGGTAGAGGCAGTGGGTACAACATGTTACCTAGTCAATCGATCACCTTCATCAACATTGGATGAAAAAATTCCACACGAGGTATGGACTGAAAATAAACCCTCTCTTCAACATCTTAGAGTGTTTGGTTGTGATGCTTATGTACATGTTCCAAAGGAAAATAGGAGTAAGCTAGATAAAAAAGCTGAAAAGTGTATCTTTATTGGTTATTAAGATGGTGTGAAAGGTTATAAGATTTGGAACCCAGAAACTAAGAAGATTTTTTACAGTCGGTATTTTGTCTTTAAAGAGGTAAAAGATGTGTCCAAACATGAATTCCTACCAAGGCAAGAGGAAATTGAGAAAATAGAGCTAGAGTTGGATGATGCAAAATCTGAATCATCTAAAGAAGATGAAGTAGATGAAGAATAAGAAGAAGAACTGCATACCCCAATATTGAGGAGATCAGTGAGAGAAACAAGGAAACTAGAGAGGTATAGTCCACCTGATTTCCATTCCAATTTTTATTTATCTATTACTGATGATGATCCCAGAACTGTCAAGGAAGCAGTGAAATCAGAGGATAGTAAACTCTGGAAGAAGGCCATGGTTGAAGAAATGGATGCCTTGGATAAGAATGAGGCATGGGATATAGTTGAGTTGCCAGCTGGAAGAAAATATGTCGGTAGAAAATGGTTGTTTAAGAAGAATTTTAATGTAGAAGGAAAAGTGGAGAAATACAAAGCTCGGTTAGTATAAAAAGGTTATTCCCAGGTAGAGGGAATTGACATTGGTGGGATTTTTTCTTCTGTTGCTATGTTAACTTCTATTGGATTTATTTTATCTATTGTTGCTACTTTTGATCTTGAAGTGGAATAGATGGATGTGAAGAAAACATTCTTACATGGGGATCTGGAAGAATAAATCTACATGAAGTAGCCAGAAGGCTTTGTAGTAAAGGGAAATAAAGAGCTGGTATGTAAACTAAAGAAGTCACTATATGGTATGAAGCAATCACCTAGGATTTGGTACCAAAAGTTTGAAACATACATCCTTGGATTGGGATTTGTGAGAAGTAGGGATGATCATTGTGTGTATTTCAAGAAGGTTGGTAATAAATTCATTTATGTAGTGTTGTATGTTGATGAGATGTTTATGGTAGGAAATAATATGGATGTTATCAAGGAGGTGAAATCGTATCTATCCTCCAAATTTGACATGAAGGATCTTGGTGCTGCTAACTTCATTCTGGGAATGGAAATTAAAAGAGACCGTGCAAACAGGAAACTCTGGTTGAATCAAAGAAAATATGTTGAGATGATATTGCAGAAGTTTAATATGCATGGAAGTAAACCTGTCAAGGTTCCTATTCCTATAGGTGTAAAGTTATCTGAAGATCAGTGTCCCAAGACACAGGAAGAAGAAGAGGACATCTCCCATGTTCCATATGCCAGTACAATTTCCAGTTTGTGTATGCAATGGTTTGTACTAGACCGGACATTGCACATGCAGTGGGAGTTTTTAGTAGGTATATGTCAAGACCAGGGAAGGAGCATTGGACAATAGTAAAGAGGGTATTCAGGTATTTACGTGGCACTACCAATTATGGATTGTGATACCAAGGAAGACCAAGATCGGACAGAGTGGTGGACATACATGGCTTTGTTGATGCAAACTCGGCTGGAGATATAGATCACATAATATCTAAAAGTGGGTATGTGTTTAACCTATTTGGAGGAGCAATCAGTTGGATGAGCAAAAGACAGGTTGTAGTGGCACTCTCGACTACAAAAGCTGAATACATGGCAACCACTCATGTAAGCAAGGAAGCAATATGGTTACAGAGATTGTGTTCAGGTATTGGTTTGGTACAACAAGAAGTGAGATTAGATTGTGATAGTCAGAGTGAAATATTCCTGGCAAAGAACCAAGCTTATAATTTGAAGCCAAATCATATTGATGTTCAGTATCACTTTGTGAGAGATATGGTTGAGGAAAAGAAGGTGTTGTTGGAAAAGGTTGACACTTTGAATAATATTGCAAATTTATTGACAAAGTCTATGAGCATAGAAAAGTTCTTCTGGTGTAGAGTAACAATGGCATTGGTGCCCTAGATTGCTGACTTTATAACCCTGTGGACCTCTGGATGAAAATAAAAAAACAAGTGGGAGAATGTTGGGTATATGTTATATTATTTTCATGTGTGTGTGTGGGCACGTCATGTTCAGCAACTGCGTCTGACGATCCCTCTAGTAGTGGTCTTTGTGTCGTGTGCATCAGGCACTTCCTAGGGGGGGTCCCAGGGGGGTCAGGTATGGGACCCCCTAGTTACACGTAGTGCTCGACATTGAGTGGTAGCCTGGGGCCGACGGGGTTGGGGGTAGGGCCCCAAAATTTTTTTTTGGGTGGTTTTTTCTATTTTTAGCGGATTTTGCTATTTTTAGCGATTTTCTAAACTAATCTCAGATTAAGAGATTAGGGTTTTGGTATCTATGGAATATCTAAAAACATTGTATATATTGTATGGTGAATGGTAAAATTCGATATAATGAAAATAAGAAAGGTTTTCCCTGGTTGAGGGTTTCTGGTATAAATCTTTGTGTACTATGTGTATGAGCCATTGATTAATTTCTATTTTTCTTAAGAATCTATATGAATTTCTTTACTTCATAGGTTTAAAACTTACATTTCTTCTATTGGAAAAAAATGTGTTGGGCTGAGGGTGTAGTGGTTTTATTTTCCTTTTATTCACCTATTGATCGGATTGTGAAGAGGATAAACTTTGCAGCATGATAGATTACTTTGTGGCACTTTTTTTTCAGGATAGTAGTCGGAAATACATATGCTACCCTGTAGAGTTGGCCCCACAGAGTATCAATGACACTATGAGGTCGAGACTCATAAACATCATGATGCTTACACATATATGGTTGGCCTAAAAGAACATCATATACTTCTAATGGGTCAACATCATATCCTTGAAAGGCTTGATGTCATAGGGCATGTGACATTGTTGGCTAATGTAGATATCTCATCTATTGTGAAGCCACCCTATGTTGTATGGTTATAGGTGTGGTGTTGTTGACAATTCTAACTGCTTGACGACCTCTATTGAGATTAGGTTCATCTGGATTCCACTGTCAACAATAAATGCAGTGGGGTCCCCTTCACCCACATCTATGAATGGAAGAGGCATTGCCCCTCCTCAGGATCCTTTGGTTCTTCTATTTGAATTGTTATGGTCATGATGGTAGCAATGGGTTTTGCATCTATGATTTGTTTCCTTCTATTATTTTCTAAATCAGAGTCTTATTTGGGGCTCATATTTTTTTCTTTGAGCTCAACCACCAATGACTATTTTAGTCGACATTCATGGGTGTTGTGCCAATGGATTTTGTGGAAGTTGCACCACTTTCCAATGTCTTTATTCATCCTCCCATTTTCGTTATTTTCCTATGCCTTGGACTAGTTGTCTTGAGGTTGGTTGTTTTGTGAGTTAGGGCCACCTTTACCATACTTTGGTTGTTACAAATTTGCAGACCCCAGCTCTTCCTTATTCCGCTACTTAAATTTATTCTCTATTTTGACAGCATATCGATAAGCAACTCCCAGTGACAAGATGTCCAGAAAATACATTTTTTTTTGTATGTATCTGTGTAGATTCCCATGGTATTTTAGAACTAGATGTTGCTCAAAGTCTTTGATACCCAAATTGGTGTGCAAGGTATGGATGGTATTTGTGAACTCCACCATTGTTTGGTCCCTCTACTGATGTAGTGTGGTCCATCTCATGTATTGGTCATCATAGTTTCCAATAGGGTAATATTGTTTCTTGATTGCATCCATAAACAAATCCCAAGTCGGCTCGACCTCAAACATTCCATACTCCTCTGTGGAATTTTGCTCACAGTAAGTTTCCCACCAATTTTTGACATGGGGGAAAACCTTAAGGAGCACAAAGGTGATAATTTCCCTACAAAAAAATGTGAAAAAAGAAATACCCTTTTGGTATATTTAACCACTTTTCCAAATAATTTGTGTCTATCTAACCTTCCAACACAAAATTATCAAAATTAACTAATGCCTTGAAAGGAGTGACACCTCCAAAGTGATTGCTTGATGAAGACGTGTCTGCTATTATCAACAGTCGTCGGAGGATTTGGGAAAAAAATTACATCATTTGGTCCCTCTGTTGCATGAGGAATTCCTCAAGAAACATATGAATAGAATGTCATGCTCACTCATCTCCCTTTTCTTCTTCCATGGGAGGTTTCTTGGGTTGGAGAGAGCAATCGTACTAAAGAGAAACTATCTCAAGACCCAAATATCTATACCCTAACCTCATCGGGGACATGCATTAAGAAATGACAAGGAGTAACCTACTTTGATACCACTGATTTGGATTATTTTGAGAACAGAATGAAGGAGGAGATATAATAAGTAAATACACAGGTATATTGCAAGAAACACGGAGATACAGTAATACAAAATTTCTATTAATGAAAGAAATGTATAGAAATTGTAAAAAAATAGAGTGAAGGAACTCCCTAGAATGGTGGCAACTTACCTTTGAGAAGAGATGTGATGGATATGCTCATTCACAAGAACATGATTACAATGAGGCTCCAAAGTGCTTTTTAACATAAAGCATAATTAAGAAAACTCTAAACATCAATAACCCTAACACTGCAATATGAAACACCAAAAGGTTTGTGGGCCTCGATGAGGGTAGTTGATACGTGAACTTCCTTAGGGAAAAACTTTTGGATATGATATTTGTTTGGGACATTCTATACCTCATCGGAAATGTGCAGCCGAGGAGTACAAATTCTGTTGTGGGTTAGGAAATGTCATTGGCAACCCTTGCCCCCCAAAAGTCCAAAAAAATGTTGTTTAAGACCTCAAAACGACCTCAGAAGTTTAGGACCCGAAAAACCATAGAAAAACTACCAAGGTGAAAAACCATGTTTTGAGCCAATGGAATAGGTGGGTGGCCACTGATATCCATCTGGATCATATATATATATATATATATATATATATATATATATATATAGAGAGAGAGA
>JZKD02S1942231.1:492023-503256 GCA_000966675.3 Picea glauca
AATGCATCATATACCAATGAAACCACATCGATCCATCTTCATCATGTATCAATGACAACTCATTGATCCATCTTCATCTATGTATTCTCATCAAGGACAATACATATTATATTACGTCAATCATCAATCAATCAATCCTTTGGCATCAATCAATTACTTGACATCAATCAATCAAACCATTGGCATCAATGACAACATGATCCAACAGATTCAACCACTTGTCTACATCATTTTCATCTATCTGACCTTCAAATATAGGAATATCGAAGTTTATTTGTACCTTGAAGGGGGTGGTGCATCCATTCAAAGAATATGCGTCACTTGTTGGTAGCCGCCGAAGGATTTGCGCGAAACTATCCATCATCTTGTTCCTCTGTTGTGTGAGGGATTCCTCAATCAATAGTTTAAAAGGATCTCTTGTCCCATCGTATTTATTTTCTCCTTCCATGGGAGGTCACTTAGGCATGTGATAGCTTCTTTCCTCAAGAGAAACAAGCTCAAGACCCAACTCTTTATACTCCGACCTCATTGGGGACATGCATTAAGACGATAAGGAGAAAACCTCTCTGATACCATCGATCCAGATTTTATGAGTAGAACGAAATGAATACATATTATTAACAAGTGATTAACACAAAATAATAGAGATATAGTAAAACTAGTTTTCTATTCAATAACGAAATAAGTTGAAACTATAAAATGCAACGGAAACAAGCTTGTTAGAATGGTGGTGACTTATCCCTGAGAAGAGATGTGACGAAAATGCACATTCACAAGAAGAAGGTGACAATGAGGCTCTGAAGGCCTTTTTATAATAAGAAAGAATTCCAAAAACCCTAGACATACAAAAACCTAACCCTAGGAGATGAAGCACCAAAAGTCATGTGGGCCCTGTTTGGGTAAGTTGGTACATCAACTTCCCAGGGTCGTAACTTTTCCATACGATCTCTGTTTTAGGCGTGTGATAGCATGTTGGAAAGGTATCGTCGAGGATATTAATTTTTGGGGCTAAATCATTACTTTGGATATCATTTAGGATATTGATCTTGAAAAATCTTCATTTAGGTCCTCAAAATGGCCACAGAACTTAAAACTACTAAAAATAGTAAATTGCCAAAATTGTCAAAAAATTGTTTTGAGCCAATTGGAAAAGGTGGGTGGCCACCAATATCCATATAGATCAACCAACATAATTTTTTAATAGTGGAAGAGGGCTTAGACAGGGGTGTCCACTGTCACCTCTGTTTTTCATTCTTGTTATGGAAGGTTTGAGCTTGGCATTAAAAAAAAGTCAAGCAGAAGGTACTTTAAAAGGCATCAAAGTGTCAAGGCTCATAAAAGTTCTCCACGTTCTTTTTGTCGATGAAATACTTATCATGAACAAATCCTCTATCCCAGAATGGATGGAGATTAAAAGGCTCCTGGATAGCTTATAGACTGATGATAAATTCTCAAAAACCTTCCTTTCTACATTTTGACATTCAACAATCTCTTCTGGACACATTTAAGACTTCATTCCTGTTTAATTTTCATGAAATTGCTAATGCATTTAAATACCTTGGTTATTTTTTAAAATTCGATAGGTAAAATTTCGAGGACTGGCATTGTCTCATTGAGAAATATGAAAAGCGCATAAACCACTGGTGCAACCGGTGGTTGTCGATTGGAGGTCACCTTGTTCTTATTAAATATGTCTTGGAAATCCAGCCAATGTACTGGCTAGCATTGGAAAATTTACCGGCTTTGATCCTTATAAAAATTCGCCAATTGATGTATAATTTCCTATGGTCTGGTTCTAGGAAAAATAAAAGTATCCACCTCTGTAATTGGTAGTTGTTAGCTCGCCCAAATTTGTATTACAAATGGGGTTTGAGTAATATCATTAGTTTCAACAGTGCTATGGAAGAAAACACTCTATGGAGGGTTTTGATGAAGGACGGTATGTGGCATCGCATTATAAAAGACAAGTATCGACCATTTCTCTAGGTTGCCCAGTGGCTCAGAACGATATCAGTATCAAGGGAAAGATTTACATGTATGGAAGTATTTACTTAAATATTTACATATCCCTTTGCATTGGATTGCTTGGTGTTCAGGATCGGGGGATTCCATAGTTTTAGGCAAGGATCGTATATTAGGCATGGGAGAGAGATCTATCTTGTCATATCAACTGATAAATGCCATTAATTTGAAAGGGGTGCTCTATCTATTCCAAGCTAGTAGTGTATTGTGCAGAGGCCTCTCATGTCCTATATGGATCACAAGTGATGATCTTGAGTTAGAAGGGAATTTAGCATTGGAATGGTCGATCTTCCACTGTGATCTCATTTACAATGGTGTCCATTTAGTTAGGAGACCAAATGAGCTAAGATGGATGGGTGGAGATGCCTCTGGTTTTATCAGAGTCAAAAATATTTACAAGGATACAGAAAAAAGGAAAAGGAGCTTTGTGGTTGGCAGGTAGCGGAAGACACTATGGACCTGGAATTGCCCATTAAAACTCAATCTTTTCACCTGGCTGGTGGCAGAGAATAAAATTCTCACATGGGAGAATCTTCAGCATCATGGGTTCATCGATCTGGGTATTTGTGTTTTATGTAAATAGATCTTGGAGTCTGTTTTTCAACTATTTTTGGAGTGCCCATTTGCATGCACTATCTGGGTAAGAATCCAATCATCCATGAATTATTCGTGGATGTGGAATGGTAACACCATCTCTGACTATTTTAAAAATTGGATTTTGTTGCATGCTTTTCTCCCTACCCTGCCTATATTCATTTGTTGGTATATTTGGACTGAACGAAATTGATGCAGGAGAATCTCAAGCGAGCCAGCGTGGAGAAAACGGATAGCTGGAAAAGCACCCAACCCAAATTTTGAAAATGTCTTAAAATATTAATGAAGCCATTAAGAAAGAGCACACTTGTAAAATGTAATCAGACCTTGAGCGATCTACTCTCATCCTTATCAGGTAGAAGGCATTTATGATAGTTAATGCAAGTAGATATAATTCAATTTCTAGATTAGACAGTTTAGAATGAGAGAGGGAAACAAGATATAGACACCCTCATTGTGTATTTTAACATTAGCATGAAGAGCATAGAAGAGGATAAGCAGAGAGTTGTGTAAAGATACCCATGTACAAAATTTATGAATTAATACAAGAAAGATGTGATTCAGACTCATGGTGTTCATATATTCTCCATGTATGCATCTTTGAATGTTATGCTCATGAATGTTTACTCTTTTATGCTAGGTATGGATGATTTCTTGTTGAATGTCTGAAATTTGAGAGAGAGAGTAAGGAAAATGAGTTTCAATTGTTTCTCTATCTGAGAAAGAGTTCCTGCAAGGAGTGCAATTGAATTATCTACAAGGAGTGCATTGACAAAGAGTTCAGAGGTTTGTCTCTGAAATCTCAGATAGAGTAGTTTTTGTTCTCATTCACTCAGAAGTGCAGTTAGGCACATGAGTTGTGCAAGGAGTGTACAGGCCGAGTGAAGTGTCAGAGTTGTGGACCTAAGCGAAGTATTGAGAGACTGTTGTTGCAGGTGTGCACAGAGTCAAAGGGAGTCAAGCACTTGAAAGTGTTTGAAGGTCTTCTGCAAGGAGTGCGAGTAGGAGTTTTCAGAAAGACTCGAAGTCATGAGAAAGTTTGAAGGGAGGCGTAGCGACGTCGGACCGCAAGAGGACGAGTTCTCAAGGAAAGAGGCAGATGGTCGAAATTCTCTGTGGAGAGTCCACAAAATCCCATGAGCCATCAGATCTCACGAAGGAGTAGAGGAGTTACCACGAGTATTCCTAAAGGTGCAAGCTCAGGAGAGGCAGAGCCATTGATCCAAGTTAGCCAGGAGCTGTTGGATCACTCGTGAAATTGCCTATTGGGATTTCGTGAGTGGAAGGGTCGAAGACTTGGTATCAAAGTTCACGAAATCATGAAACGCAAAGTCACAAAGAGTTAAAAGGATGGTGTGGGACCATAGGAACTAGCAAGGTAGACAGGTGGCGCACTATCGATGTAGAAGTCAACTGCGTTGACCATTTTGGAGTTTCATGAGTTGAAGTCCCAAAAGACTTGCATCAGGACTTGTGAACTCACGAAGTGCGAAGTCCCGAAATGGTGGGAAGTATAGTTGTGGGGCCAGCACTGAGAAACATGTCGGAGTCTGAAATTTCAAGATTTTGGAGAATATAGCATCGAGATTTCAAGGTTCGTGGAGTAGAGTTGCATGTCATCGCAACTCATGAACTCGCGAAATCTGAAAAGCCGGAGTTGATATTGGAGTTTCAGAAATTCAGGATTTAGGAGTCTGAGCGACAAGACACTCGACCACAGGATTCGTGATATCGCGAAGCCTGATTCCCTGAAGCATGAGGGAAAAATCTCATGAGGTTTCATTATGGGTGCAGATTTCCCAAAAGGGAAATAGAAGAGCCATTGCCGAAAACTCTTCGGGCCAGTGTAAGGGAAAATATCCTGTGTACATGGACTTCCTAACCCGCGGGTTAGGGAGGGCTACGTCAGGTTTGGTATCAGAGCTTAGAAAGGCTATTTTCTTTTTGTAGCAGGGAAAAATAAAATTCACTATGCCACCGAGGAGAAGGGACAGACAAACACCCGATCCACTAGAGGAGAGGGAAATGTCCAAAAGAAGAGGTAGGCAGATGACTGATCCAGCCATGGAAAAAGAAATGCATGATTTACGCGCCAGACTTGAAGACATAGAGACAACACAGAGATGCACAGTCAGTGTTGGGGATCTTAGTGATTCCGAAAGTGAAATTGAGGTTGAACATGAAGAAGAAGAATTTGCAGCCGAAGATGCAGCAAACGAACACTTGATTAGAGCTATTTGCAAGAATGGGTGCAAGAGAGAAAATGGACATTCCAATTTATGAGGGAAATCTAGATGCAGAGGAGCTTCTAGATTGGATTAGAGCTCTGGACACATAATTTGACTATGAATATGTCGAAGAGGACAAGAAGGTCAAACATTCTGTCACGAGATTGAAGGGACACGCAACATTGTGGTGGGATGAACTACAAGCTAACAGATGCTACAAAGGCAAGCAGAAGATCAAAATCTAGGACAGAATGATTGCAAAGATGAAGGAAAAATTCATCCCCAGAGATTACCAGATTACTCTGTTTCGAAGGATGCAGAACTTGAGACAGAAGCTGATGATAGTGAAAGAATACACTGAAGAATTCTACAAGTTGAACATCAGGGCAGGTCATCGGGAGAGCGATGATGAAAAAGTTTCCAGATACATGAATGGCATGAGATATGACATTCAAGATGAGATGAGCATGGTAACCATCCAAACAGTGGAAGATTCTTATTAGATGGCTCTAAAAGCGGAAGAGAAGCTGGGCCGAAAGAAGGGTCAAAGAGGGTGAGGCAGAAGTCAACCCAAAGGCAAATCAGTTTCCCAAGATAACTATCAGAAGCCCAAGGAGGACAGGAAGAAACCTCAGACTCAAACTGAGAGAGGTGGAACCTCACAGCAAGGGAAATGTGCTAAACATAGAGGGCATCATACCGAGTAGAGAGGAGATTATGCTGATAATAATACTTTTCCTCATACCAAAGGTAGAGGAAGGGGAAGAGGTGGAGTAATAACATGCTTCACATGTGGAAAGAATGGGCACAAGTCTTACGAGTGTCCAGATAAAAATAAAGAAAGAGGAGAGACTCACATCGCTAAAGAACAGAGGTGAGATGTTGAGGCAGAAGATGCTGAAGGCGGAAGATCGTTGATAATGCAAAAAGATCTTTTGACACCAGAGAAGGAGGTGGAGAGTTCAATCCAAAGAAACAGACTTTTTTGAACTGCTTGCAAAACGAAGGACATGGTATGCAAGGTCATTGTGGACAGTGGTAGCACAAATAATCTCATTTCTACAGAGATGGTAGAAAAGTTGGAGTTGGAGACGATTGATCATCCAAGCCCATATAGAGTTTTGTGGCTACAAAAAGGACATTAGGTAATTGTCACTAAACAATGTTTAGTTGAATTTAAGATAGGAGGATATAATGATAAGATATTATGTGATGTCATTCCTATGGATGTTTGTCATATATTACTGGGTAGACTGTGGCAATATGACAGGAATGTGATTCATGATGGTAGAATGAACACATACACCCTAGAGAAGAATGGGAGAACTCACATGTTGCTTCCAATCAAGGAGAAAGAGGTGAAATCAAAATTAAGTAACACCGCACTTCTCATGAGTGGGAAGGAAATTCTTACAAAGGTTAAGAAGAAGGAGGACCCACAGTTCATTGTCTTCAAGAAGCCTAGGATTGTATTCATGAGAACAAGAGTGGACAATTTACCAGAAGAGATTTAGGAACTGTTGGAAGAGTTCGCTGACATAGTAGTGGACGAATTACCTCGTTATTTGCCACTGATTAGAAGTGTGAGTCATCATATTGATATCATACCAAGAACCGGTTTTCCAAACAAAGCCCCGTATAGATTGACACCGCAAGAGAATGAAGAGGTTAAAAGACAAGTCCAAGATTTGTTGGACAAAGGTTTGGTCAGGGAAAGCTTGAGTCTGTGTGCTGTTCCGACAGTACTCAGTCCGAAGAAAGATGGAGGCTAGAGGATGTGTACTGATTCGAGGGAGATTAACAATATAACCATCAGGTACATATTCCCATTGCCAAGGATGGATGATCTGATGGATTTCTTGAGTGGAGAAAAATTCTTTTCGAATATTGATTTGAAAAGTGGTTATCATCAAATCCATATGAGAAAAGGTGATTAGTGGAAGACAACATTCAAAGAAAATGAAGGGTTGTATGAATGGCTTGTTGTGTTGTTTGGCTTAACAAATGTGTCGAGTACCTTCATGAGGTTGATGAACGAAGTCCTAAGGGAGTTCATCAGAAAATTTGTTATTGTATATCTGGATGACATACTAATTTTCAGTAAAACAATGGCAGAGCATCTGAAACATTTGGCTACAATGATGCAGAGGTTACAGTAGGAGAAGCTATTGATAAACATGAAGAAATACTCATTCATGAAGACAGAGCTCATTTATTTGGGATTTGTTATTTCTGTAGATGAGTTGAGGATGGATCCAGATAAGGTGGAGGTAATCAAGAATTGGCCATCACCGAAGAATACCTCTGAGGTGAGAAGTTTTCATGTGTTGGCTAGTTTCTACCAAAAATTCATTAGAAATTTCAGTGTTATTAGTGCACCAATGATGGATACAGTGAAGAAAAGACACAAGTCTTTTCACTGGACAGAAGAAGCTGAGAAGAGATTTAATTTTTTGAAGAGGAAGATTACGGAACAACCAATTCTGGTGTTGCGGGATTTCCAAAAGACATTTCAAGTGAAATGCGATCCAAGTGGATTTGCAATAGGGGAAGTCTTGAGTCAAGAGGACAGGCCGATAGCATACTTCAGTGAGAAGTTGAATGAAACGAAAGTGAAATACTCCACATGTGATAAAGAATTTTATGCTATAATACGGGCATTGAAGAAATGGAGACATTACTTGATCCCGAAAGAGATCGTCTTATACAATGACAATCATGCATTGTAATTTGTGACTCAACAAGAGAAGTTGAATCAGAGACATGTCAAATAGGTGGAATATATGGAAAATTTCACTTTTGTGATTAAACATATTTTTGGTACTGCTAACAAAGTTGTTGATGCTTTGAGCAGGAAGTGTTTGCTACTGTAGAAGTTCAAAGTTAAGAAACTGAGTTTTGATGACCTCAAGGACATGTACGGGGATGATCCGTATTTCAAGGAGGCATATGAAGCAGATGAGAATCCAATTCTTAGAGATAGAAGCCAATGGGCAGAATACATGATCCAAGAAGGATTACTATTTAAAGGTAATCATCTTTGTATTCCAAAATTCTCCATAAGGGAGAATTTGTTGGAGGAGAAACACAACAGAGGATTGGCAGGGCACTTTGGTCACGAAAAGACGTTCACAAAGTTGAATGAGTCATATTTTTGGCTAGGAATGTGAGCAGACGTCAAGAGATTCGTGGACAGATGCAAAATTTTCCAGCATTTGAGGGGAAGGAAGCAAAATGTAGGATTTTATCAACCATTACCCATACCTGAGAGGCCGCGGGATGCAATCAGCATGGATTTCATATTGGGATTGCCAATAACACAAAGAGGTTTCGACTCAATCTTTGTGGTGGTGGATAGATTTTCCAAGATGGCACACTTCATTCCATGTCAAAAGGCCAGTGATGCAACTCATATTACGAACTTGTTTTTCAAAGAAGTTATTCGACTTCACGGCTTACCAAGGAGCATAGTTTTGGATCGAGACACCAATTACATAGGGCACTTTTGAAGGACCTTATGGAAGAAGCTGGGAACTAACTTGTCATTTGGTTTGGCTTATCATCCTCAGACGGATGGATAGACAGAAGTGGTGAACCGAAGTTTTGGAAACTTGTTGAGAAGCCTGGTGACAGAACACCACAGCTAGTGGGACAACATATTACCACAGGAAGAATTTGCTTATAACAAATCAGTTAACATAAGTACAGAGCAAAGTCTGTTTTAGATTGTTTATGGCATACAGCCGAGAGGAATTTCCGAGTTAATGGATTCAGAACAAATTGTGATTAGGAGCGCTAGTGCAAAAGATTTCGCAGAGGTGATGAAGGAACTTCACAGCCAGGTGAAGGAGCAATTGCAAAGTTCGAGCCAAGTATATAAGTACAGAGAAGATCAGCACAGGAAACAACTTCAATTTGAGGTTGGTTATTTGATCATGGCACATTTGAGAAAGGAAAGGTTCTCGAGAGGAACATACAATAAGATAAGGATGAAGAAAATCAGACCATGTAAGGTCTTAAAGAAATTTGGGGTGAATGCTTACGAGATTGAATTACCCGATGGGATCAGAATTTCTCCAATATTCAATATCTTAGATCTATACCCATATAAAGGTGAAGAAGCGGGGACAGGAAATGAACAACCATAAGTCCAGTAGACAAAGAAGATTCCAGTTGCAGATAAGCCGCAAATGGAGTACATACTGGACAAAAGGGTCAACAAGAAGACTAGGCGGAAGCAATACTTTGAATATTTGGTCAAGTGGAAGGGCCATCCAGTTGAAGATGCTAGCTGGGAGAACGAAGCAGAGATCCAGAGGCATTGACACACCATACGCGAGCTCATGGACAGGAGCCCATGGAAATTTTCAAGCAAGGGAGTATGATGCAGGAGCATCTCAAGCGAGCCAGTGCAGAGACAACGAACAACTGGAAAAGTGCCCAGCCCAAATTTTGAAAATGTCTTAAAATATTAATGAAGCCATTAAGAAGGAGAGCACTTGTAAAATGTAATCGGACCTTGAGCGATCCACTCTCGTCCTTAGTAGGTAGAAAGCATTTATGATAGTTAATGGAAGTAGATGGAATTCAATTTCTAGATTAGACAATTTAGAATGAGAGAGGGAAATGGGATATAGACACCCTCATTGTGTATTGTAACATTAGCGTGAAGAGCATAGAAGAGGAGAAGCGGAGAGTTGTGTAAAGATACCCATGTACAAAAGTTCTGAATTAATACAAGAAAGTTGTGATTCAGACTCATGGTGTTCATATATTCTCGGTGTATGCATCTTTGAATGTTATGCTCATGAATGTTTACTCCTTCTGTCATGCAATTTATTTTATGCTAGGTATGAATGATTTCTTGTTGAATGTTTGAAATATGAGAGAGAGAGTAAGGAAAATGAGTTTCAATTGTTTCTCTATCTGAGCAAGAGTTCCTGCAAGGAGTGCAGTTGAATTGTCCGCAAGGAGTGCGTTGACAAAGAGTTCAGAGATTTGTCTCTGAAAACTCAGATAGAGTATCTTTTGTTCTCATTCACTCAGAAGTGTAGTTAGGCACAGGAGCCATGCAAGGAGTGCATAGGCCGAGTGAAGTCTCAAATTTGTGGACCTTGGCGAAGTATTGAGAGACTGTTGTTGCAAGTGTGCGCAGAGTCAAAGGGAGTCAAGCACTTGAAAGTGTTTGAATATCTGCCGCAAGGAGTGTGAGTAGGAGTTTTCAGAAAGACTCGAAGTCATGAGAAAGTTTGAAGGGAGGCGTAGCGATGTCGAACCACAGGAGGACAAGTTCTCAAGGAAAGAGGCAGATTGTCAGAATTATCTGTGGAGAGTCTGCGAAGTCCTATGAGCCGTCAGATCTCATGAAGGAGGAGAGGCGTTATCGTGAGTATTCCTAAAGGTACAAGCTCAGGAGAGGTAGAGCCATTGATCCAAGTCAGCCAGGAGCTTTTGGATCACTTGTGAAATCGCCTATCGGGATTTCGTGAGTCGAAGGGTCGAAGACTTGGTATCAAAGTTCATAAAATCGCGAAGTCGCGAAGAGTTAAAAGGATGGTGTGGGACCATAGGATCTAGCAAGGTAGATAGCTGGTGCACTATCGATGTAGAAGTCAATCGCTTTGACCATTTCAGATTTTCGTGAGTCGAAGTCCCGAAAGCCTTACATCAGGACTCGTGAACTCATGAAGTACAAAGTCCCAAAACGGCGAGAAGTATAGTTGTGGGGTCAATGCCGAGAAACATGTCGGAGTCTGACATTTTGGGATTTCAGAGAATATAGCATCAGGATTTTGGGGTTCGTGGAGCAGAGTTGCATGTCATTGCAACTTGCAAACTCACGAAAGCTGAAAAACTAGAGTTGATATTGGAGTTTCATAAATTAGGGATTCGGGAGTCTGAGCGACAAGATGCTCGACCACAGGATTCACGATATCAAAAAGTCCAATTCCCCGAAGCGTGAGAGAGAAATCTCATGAGGTTTCACTGTGGGTGCAGATTTCCCGAAAGGGAAATAGAAGATCCATTGTCGAAAGCTCTTCGGGCCAGTGTAAGGGAAAAGATCCTGTGTACGAAGACTTCCTAACCCATGGGTTAGGGAGGGTTGCGTCAGAAATCATGCAATGTTTGAAGACATGTTCCTTTCCACTTAGAAAGTGACTTTCCAGTGTTTATTAGTGGTGGGAAATTATATAAAACTTGTGAAATCTCCAACATTAACGAGGAGGACTGCAAAGAGGGTGGTGACTAGTGCATTTGGCTAGTTTGACGGGGTTGTTGGAATATTGGTTGTTGTCATTGATGTCAACCCTAGTCATGGGTTTTTGACCGCAAGATTGATTAAGGTATTTGGACATGAAGGACAATGCACATGCATATACAACACCCAT